>PVJH01014376.1:0-57250 GCA_004026705.1 Nesogale talazaci
AAGCAGAGAATACCTTAAGGTTATTTACGTGGATGGCAAGCCTTGATCTTTATCAAGTCTTCAGTATGGATTATGACTCAATATAAAAATCACCCAAATCCTCACACCTGGACCACCAGGTAGCATCATGATAAATGGAGAAAAGGTTGGCGTTGTCAAGGATTTGTCTTGTTTGGGTGAACAATCAATGCTCATGGAAACAGCAGTGAAGAGATCAAGAGACTCTTCACAAAAAGCAAATCTGCTACACATGATCTCTTTGGAGCATTGAAAAGCAAGGTTGGTACTTTGAGGACTTAGGTAACCAAAGCTATTATCTGCTCCATTGCTCTATATGCATTTGAAAATTGGCCATTGAATAAGGAAGACCAAAGAAGACGAATATAAAGAATACTGGAGAAGAATATTGAATACTGAATGAGAATATTGAAAGTACGGTGGACTGCTTAAAGGATAATGAAATCTATCTTGGAAGAAGTACGACCAGTGTTCCTTAGAGGCAAGGATGGCTAGACTTCATTTTCCATATTTTATCACATTGTCAGGAAAGACCCGTCCCTGGACAAGGACAGCATGCTTGGTAAAGTAGAGGGACGGCATAAAAGAGAAAGTCTCTCAACGATGCGGGTTGACACTGTGGTGGCTGCATCAATGCGCTCAGGCATAGCAACAATTGTGAGGATGGCGCAGTGCGGTGTTCCATTCTGCTGTGCGGATTGTCGCTGTGGGCCGGAACCCACTCAGTGGCCCCAGCAACAACAACATACAAGATTTTGATCAATCCATGTACTTTTCATGAAGCTTTTTCGCATATACAATCTGTCTCATACGAATTCTGGAAAGCAAGGAAAAGATCAAGTAAAACTTTAGGAACTTATTTGAATTTTGGTGTTTTTTAAGTAAATTTTGAACACGACAAGGCAAAAACCTTGCATAATTCATGTTTTATTTTTATCTGGCAGAGTAAATTGATTTTAAAACTGAACTACAGTTTTCACTTCCTCCTTAAATCTCCCCCAACCCTTTGAAAGACGAGGTTCTTTCATCACACCTGCCTATGGCACCCAAGTATCAAACAGGGCCACGTTGTAAGAACTGATTTTCTTTTTAAGAGTCTGTGAAGGATTTGCATTGTTATAATTCAGCTAAAATGGGCACCATTATTGCCTGATACAGTTACAAATTAGTAAGCTACAACGGAGATTTTGAAAGTTAGGTGTAGTGAAAAGGCAGTGCTATTCCTTCTTATATTTGACCCTTCACTGGTCAGTCAGGTGCATGTTCAGCGCCATGAAGAAGAGCATCAGCTTTCTTTCAAAGCACCCATCATTGAAGCTGGAGACTTGGAGACAATGGCTTACATCCCATCCTCCTAAGTTCCAGCTTCTCTTTCTTCCACTTCACATCCATCTGTCCTTCCTTTGACTGCTTCAAGTGCAGCCTTTAAGCTCCCACACCAGGCCTATAAGCAACAGCCTCCTATAGACTGTTTAACCAGCTCCCACAATGAGTAATGTCAAATTGCCGTAGCCTGCTCCTTAGCCATGAACCATATAAAATATCCAGACACATATATAAATACATAAGTGTCTATATGCCCAAACCCAGCCCAACCATGGCCACTGAGTTCATTCTAACTCAGTGTCCCTCTAAGACAGAGCAGAACTACTTTTTGAGGTTTCTGAGACTCTAAATCTTTATAGGAACAGACAGCCTCATATTTCTCCAACAGAGCAGGGGGTAGATTTGAACTGCATTACAGTTGTAGCTAATAATTTTTTAATTAAAAATCATTTTATTGGGGGCTCATACATTGTTTTTCACAATACATAAATAAACAAACTGTGCCAAGCACCTTCACATGTTCGTTGCTGTCATCATTCTCCAAACATCTGCCTTTCCCCTTGAGCCCTTTATTCAGCTTTTCCATTCTTTCCCCACTTCCCCTGCTCTCCCTTCCCCACCAAACCTCAATACTTTACACATTATTATTGTTCTGTCATATCTAACACTGCCCGACCTCTCCCCCAACCCACTCCTTTGATGCCCGTCCTTCCAATAGGAGCTTATGTGTATATCCTTGCCGTTGGTTCTGTCTCTCTACCCCACCTTCTCTCCACCCTTCCATCATCTCCAATCTAACCACTGGTCTGCAGGGGCTCATCAGTCCTGGTTTTTCCATATCTCCGGCTACCCTTTCTACTACGGTATCTTCTCCAGTCCATCTGGATTTGTAAGGTAGAGTTGGGACGCTGATGGTTGGGGGGAGGAAGGCTTCAGGAACTAAAGGAAACTTGTATGCATCAACACTGCCTGGCTGCCCCCTTACTGGTCTGTCTCCTCCCCATGACTCCCCTGTAAAGGGGTGACCAATTACCCACCAGTGGGCCTTAGGTCCCCACCCTGCTCTCCACCTCATTCATAACGATTCTTATTCTTTTATTGTAGCTAATTCTTAATCCACTTTTCCTCCATCAATAATTCTGCTTCTCTGAAATGCCAGTGAAGATTTCCACATCCAGAAGAGAATATCTATTTTTTCACCTCCTGAAAATGAGCTCACCTTGTGGCGTCCTTTGTCAAACAGAATGAAGAACACATGATAGGGTCTCATTATATCTTGAAACTACCATTTTGTGGTAGTTGGATGGTGTTATGTCAATTGGGCATTCCTGGCCTAATTAGGGATAGAGTCAAACCAGTCAATCAAGTAGTTTGACCTTTTGTGTAAGAGTGAGGGACTCTGAGAACTGCTCTTCTCACTGCCCCTTCACCTTGTTGCTTGCTGGGACTCTGGTTCCATCCCTGAGAGCTGTAAATGCCCTGCCATATTTTCACTGACTTTGGATCCACATGACTCTGTACCTACCAGCCCATGATCCTCCTGCTTCCTGCTTCTCTTTTCTATGTCACCAGCCTGCAGCTATGTGAATCTGAAGATGATTCTGGCTTGCATCAACCTGTGGACTTGAGTTAAACTGCATGGGGATGTCATGTTTTGATATAAAAATATTGGTTGATATAAAACTCTTTCTCATATGAGTATCACTGGATTTGCTTCTCGAGACAACTGGCCAAACACACACGTGTATAAACCTGGACTGTCTGCTGGAAGATGAGCAAAGACTAAACAAAGGAGATTTCAGTTGTCCAAGCTAAGACCTCCTTAGAGCAGCTTAGAGCCAGCTCTCCTATCCAGACATGAGAAGGGCACGATCAGCAGGGATGCTTGCTCAACACGCAGCCGACCACAGCTAAGAGCTACAGTCTCATGAACAGTAATAAACGCATGCTGCTTTAAGCCACACATTTTGAAACGTTTTGTTTCTTTTTGCACACAATCATGGCCAACTGATATTAGTTTTCCTCCTTTTGTGAAATAGTACATACAGAAAAATAAATAAAATAAAAATAAAGCAGACATATAAATAACCATGAAGTGAATGCCCAGGGAATCACCACCTCAGTCATTACCAGCACCTCAAAAGCTCCCGCTTCCCCCACCCTATGTTGCTTCTCATTCATGACCGCTTCCTTCTCTCAGGACCCTGACTCGGAATAATTTTTTTGCTTTTTTATATATAGTTCATCATATGCAGGTCAAAACAATACTGCTTAGTTTTTCCTGTTGTCAGTCCTTTTAATGTACACGACTTTTTGTCCAGTTTCTTTTGTTCATCAGTAAGTTTCTAAGCTCCTCTTATGTTACACCTATACAGTAGAACTCTGGTACTTGATGGCATCAGTATCTGACAAAATCATATTTCAATGCTAAATGTTGAGAAAATTTTGCATTGCCACTCAAACAGAACACTGGAATCTAACCTGACACACGTGATTTTTGTAAACAAAAGCAGTTCAAGTTTTGTTTACCCTGTGTTAGTTGGCATTGTTAGTACACGCTGTTTAAACTTTTTGCAGCTGTTCCAAGCATATTTACTATGATTTTCTTAGGTTTTGTGGCTTTTGGTACGGTTTTTATATATAAAACATGGGTCTTAAGAGTTTTTTTTAAAGACTCATCTGGTTAGCTGTGTTGATAATGTTGGTGATAATTTAGTGAACTCTTTTAGAAAACAGTGAAGGGAACACCAACAGCAGACTAAATCAGACAGGTTTTTTTTTTTTTAGAAAATGCTAGACAGGTCCTAGTGAAAAAAGGCAAAGAAGCGATGAAAAAAAAATCTCCTGAAATGCAGCTGCCAGTTGATTTTATGGACATGTTAACTCAAGATGCACGCTAATAAATGACACGGTTTTGTGAGACAGCAGTGTTTCGAAATGCAAACCTAGTAGCAGGCACGAGTTTTGCTCCACATTTTCATAAACTTCTTTAATGCATGGATTCAAAGAAAAGTTGGACTCTCTTCTGCTTTATATTCAATAAAAGATATATGTTGCTTTGAATGAAATAAATGCATATGGTGAAAATCCAGCCTCAGAAAAAGCTTAGAGAAATTCCTCCTCACCCCTAACGTGGTGGTGTGGTGGTTATGTGTCAAACGGTTAAGCACAAGGTGAGCAGTTTGAAACCACTACTCACTCTTAGGGAGACCTACTAGGCTTTCTATTCTGATCTCCTGCTTGGTGCTTACCTTCATTGGAAGATATGAGTGCTAAAGCAAAGTGTGTGGAAGAAACTGGATGATGTCCAGCTATCAGAAATAATATTTTCTGGGTCTTAAAGGCTTGTCTTCGACCATCTATGGGATCTATGGGATACATCAACTAAGTCCACATGGAAGAAGCACAAGAGCCTGTGAGATCCAACGATTGAAAACAATACAGTCCAAACCTGAAGGAGGGAATGGCATCATCGCTTCAATTATGAACACCTGGTTTGCAGAAGGCTCTGGACAAGAGTGGAAGCCTAAAGCCTATTTGCAGGGGCCTATAGATTAAGCTTCAGGTGAATCCCCTCTGACCATAGTCACGGGATGTTATCAGAGAGCATTGCAAAGTCGATTATGCCAGATACACTTAGATTAAAATGTAATCACTTATCATTAAATCTCCCTTTTGACCAATTTAAAAGTTGTTTCAGTTTTTTTTTAAAGTAAAGGGTAAATACATGTGGATTAAGTCTGTAGTGCAGTGGATCTCAACCTTCCTAATGCCACGACCCTTTAATACAGTTACTCATGTTGTAATGACCTCCAACCATAAAATTATTTTTGCTGCTACTTCATAACTGTAATTTTACTAGTGTTATGAATCGGGCGAACCCTGTGAAAGGGGTTGTGACTCACAGGCTGAGAACTTCTGCTCTAGTGACTTCCCTCTAACTATATGCCAGCGATTTAAATAGTCTTGCTATCACACAGAGGGCATTGGAAAGTGGGTTATTGACAATGCAGCCAAATGAAACTATAACATTTTGTCATTTTATTTCCTCTTCAGCCCATTTGAAATTTGTTCTAGTTTTTAATACTTTGTACTTTCCTTTTCATTGAGGGCTTTCTGTATAATTTTGTTATTTTTGCTGGTTGTTTTGAATTGTTTTGTATGTCTTTCTGTATATGGAATCCAAGACAGGTAAATGTGTAAAGAAAGCAATGAAATTAGTGGTTTTTCAGGAGTATGACAAGGGAGGTTTGGAGTAAATAAGAAACTAATAGCAATGAGTATAAGAAAGAAGAAAATGTTCCAGAATCGGTTGTGGTAATGAGTGTACAGCTCTCCTTGATAGGACTGAACTACTGAATGGTATGATTGTGGATTGCACTCCGATAAAATGTTGGTTTTTTTTGTTGTTGTTGTTTTAAGTTACCGTCCCAGAAACCCACATGGGCAGTCCTACCATATCCTTACAGAGTATCTGTGAGTTTAAATGGACGTGGAGTTGGAACAGACTTGAGAACCTCTGCTCCAAAGTCAGTACTTTAAAATCTATATAAGCCAGGCCCCCGGGTAGCATCGTTTGTCTTCAAGTACTAACTGTAAGGCTAATGAGTTGAACCTCTCATCCCCGGATGAAAGGGCCAGGTGATTCTCTCGAACTTCAGACACAACAACAATCACATGGATATGGATTTGTGCCTTTCACTGTGGTAGAGCATGCCACAGAACTGTCCAAAGTGGCTGCACCAACCTTGGATGCTAGCTCTTGCTCACGAACATCTCATAGGCTATATTCTTACATTTTGTTTGTCTGGTAAGATGTAACACGTTACATGGCATTGTGGCTGTAAAAGAATTTTTTTTTCCTGCTAGCGCCATGGTAGAAAGTTAGATGTAGAACAGAAATGTTCCTTACCCAACATCACAGCATTATCAAGTTAGAAAGAAAATTGAACCCACATTTTCTACTTGAAAATTCAGGGGCTCTCTGTTCCTCCGCACAAATGACTCTGTTTCAAGCCCAGTTCTCTTCTCTCTGCAACTTGGTTCCTTTGACCATCGAGGATGCTTTTCTCACTTCTGACCACTAGGGGGCCGGGGAGCAACGCAGCAACCCGCCCAAGTCCACCAGGCAACACCAGCACTCCTGCACACAAGTATCCCAGCTAAGTAACCCTTTGTGATTTTCAACACTTTGGCTTTCTTTCTCCTCTTTCTCCTCAACCTACCTGTACTTCCTTCTCCTAAAACATATCCACTCTTGGGCTGAGTCCCGGTGGCATAGTGGTTGTGTGCGGGACTGCAGCCCACTGGTTGACAGTTCAAGTCCAGCAGCAGCTCTCCAGGAGTAAGGCTGGGCCTTCTATTCCCACCAGAAGGCAGTGATGCCCCCCCCCAAAAAAAAACACATCCACTCTCTGCTGCTCACCTTACAGTACAGAGCCACACTATTAATTTAAAAATGAATACAATTACCAAATTCATGCTTATATATGAGAAAGATATATTGTAAAAAACAAAACACCTTTTAGGGTACATATCATGTATTACACTTATTATTAGGGGGAAAGATGGGGCTTTACGTCTATCAAGAGGTGGTGGTTACTGCTGCTGCTGCTAGGTGCCCGGCCATCCGTTCCGACCCATAGAGAGCTTCCGCACGAGAGAAGAACCAGCACTGGTCCAGCGCCATCCTCACAATGGGTCCTATGCTGGAGCCATGGTGTCATTGTGGGCCTTACTCCTTTTCTCTGCTCCTCTATTTTACCTAGCACGGTGTCCTTCTCCAGGAACTGGTCTCTCCTGACACCAAGTCCAAAGCAAGCTCATTGGTACTTTCACTCTTCTCCCCCAGCCTCAAAAACTGACAAGGGGCAGTTCTACCTCTTCTCTAGGGTCCTTATTAATCAGAATGTACTGGAGGACAGTGGGGTTGGTGTTTTGATTAAGCACGCCAACACATACCCCACTGTCTGCCAGTTTGTCATACTGGGGTGGCCTTCGTGTGGCTGTGATACTGGAATCTGTGCCACTGGTATTTCAACATGCCCACAGAGGCACTGAAAGTGAACAGGTTTCAGCAGAGCTTGCAGACTAAGAACAGACCAAAAGAGTGTGTTAGTCCGGGTAGACTAGAGAAACAAATTCATAAGCACGCATATGCATATAAGGGAGAGGTTTACATACAAGAGCAACTGTACATCAGGAAAACGTCCCAGCTCCGTCCATTTCAAGGTTCTAAGTCCAATATTACCCCATATGTCCAATATCAATCGATTAGTCCTCTTCAGACTCACGAAGCACGTGCAATGACACCAGGATAATCACAGGCCAGCGGGTGCAGAGTCTTGTGTATCCAGTGGTGGTAGAAGCATCACAGCACTGGCAGGGACCTCCCCATGACTCCTCCAGCTTCCAGGATTCAGGATCCATCAGCACACTGTCATGTGTCATGTCAGCCGCAGTGTCTCCCAGGGACTGAATCTTGTGTCTTGTCAGTAAAGCCTCTCCAAGGAACTGAGCCATTAAGTCTCTCATCTCCAAGAGGGAAATATAGCTCGATTTCCCAGAATTCTCGGGAGAAAGCCTTGCCCACACAGAGGACTCATTGGCTATCTCCAGATTGACAGGCTAGACTCCACCCCTACACTGCCAATCATGAAATTGACACCAGAGTACATGACTGCCACAAAATGGAAATCAGCTGTCCATTTGGAAGACGTAGCCACTGAAAACCTTCTGAATAGCATGGAAACTTTGTCAGATACTAAAGGCCTGAACATTATCAGAGCGAAGGTCAGATATGAGCCCCTGGGGTCAGAAAGCACTCAAAATATGACTGAGGAAGAGCTACAATTTCAAAGGAGAGTTGACCATGCTGATGCGAATGGAGTAAAGACTGTGAGAATAAAGCCATCAGGACATTCATTTGCCGACGAGACATGACTCAGGAGGAGGAGAAGTAGCTGTACAAACCTACTAATGATCAGAATTGGGAATATAAAGTATGGATCCAGGAAAACTGGAAGTTGCCGATAGTGATATGGAATGCATAAAGATCTATATTCTAGGCAGTAGTGAGCTCAAAATGACTGGTATAGCCCTTGTGGATCAAACAATCCTATGTTGACTATGCCAGGAATGGAACAATCCAGAGAAACCGCTTTGCATTCGTCATCAACAAGGGCATTTCAAGATTCATCTTGAAGTACAATGCAGTCTGTGATAGGATTATATCTATCCACACATGAGGAAATCCAGTAAATACACTACTATTCAAAATGGACACCAACCGCAAAAGGTAGAGATGCAGAAATTGAAGAATTCTACCTATGTCTTCAGTCTGAAATTGACCAAATATGTAACCGAGATTCATTGAAAATTATTGGTGGTTGAAATGTGAAAGTTGTAAGCTGAGGAAGAAAAACTTGTTGGAAAATATGGTTGTAGTAATAGAAAAGAAGCTGGAGATCACATAATAGAATTTTATATGAGACCAATGACTTTTTCATAGCAAACACCTTTTTTCAAAGATTAAAATGGAGACTGTACACATGGACATCTTCAGATGGAATACACATAAATCAAATTGACTACATCTATGGGAAGAGATGATAGAGAAGTTTAATATCAGGGGTTAACACCAGGCCAGTAACTGTGGAACAGACTACCAATTGTTCATGGGTAAGTTCAGGCTAAAGCTAAAGAAAATTAAAGCAAGTCTATGTGAGCAAAAAAATGACCTTGATTCTATTCCACCTGACTTTTGAGAACAGCTCAAGAGAAAATTTGTTGCATTAAACTTTATTGACAAAAGACTAGATGAGCTATGGGAAGACAGTAGGGACATCAACCAGGAAGGAAGCAAAAGGTCATTAAAAAGACAAGAAAGAAAAGATTAAAGTGGTTGTCAGAAGAGACTTGGCTCTTAATCACACAGTAGTTAGGACAAATGGGGAATGTGATGGGTAGGTTTGCCAACATGGCCACAGAAGATTGGCAGGTCTGTTGTGACAGCACCGCCAATGATCGCATGGGATGAATTGAAGGACAGAGATAGGAAGGGTTCAGCGAGTTTCACCCTCTCTCTTACTTTTGGATCTTCGGACCAGACAGCTGCCTTATTCGTCCTGTGCCTCGACCTCCAAGCAACACTACTCGTGGGACACCTAATTGTGAACTGTGTTGCTGTGACTTGAGGTTCCTTCAAGCCCTTCTTCACCATGCTCCTGGGATATGCATCTCTTGAGCTGGGGACTGTTGGACTCTGTCATCTGGCTGACTGTTGGTGACCTGCTTTACTGTTTGCTGCCTGTGACCAGATAGCCTGAACTGCTCTACAGAGGACGACTCAGCGGCCCTCAAGGCTTGAAGGACTGCCAGTCTACTAGCTGCCTCACGCAAGTGAGTTGCACTGAGCAATTTGTACTGCTTTATAGATTAGTTAACTGTTTCTTTCTTACCTTATATACCCTTCTCTCTATATAAATATATAAAGAGAATTACTAGTGTCCTGGTCTTATTTCTCTAGAGAACCCTCTCTGACACAGGGAAAAACTGGAGTAAATAGCTTAATAGAAAACTTCAAAGGGCAGCGTTAGACGGCAATGCCAAATGTCTTAAAGACCTAGATTTAGACAATAAAAAACTAAGACCATGCTCAGCGTATCTTAAACCAAAGGTGCTCAGGAAAAATTCAAGACTCTAGTTGTAATATTTCTGAAAGATGTGATGAGCAAACGAGTGAATGGTATAGGAAGCATCAAAAGAAGATGGAAAGGATCCACCGAGTCACTAGATCACAGAGGAAAAGTCAGCAGTTCACCCTTTCTGGAGGTTGCCCATGAGCGTGAGCTGATAGTGGTGAAGGAAGAAGTCCAAGCTGCATTAAAAGCATAAGCCAAAACCCAGGCTCCAACAACTAGTGGAATGCCATTTGGAATGTTTCAAGGAGCTTAGGAAGAGCAGGAAGCACTCACTCATCCATATCAGGCAATTTGGAAAGCCGCTACTTGGGTGACTGACTGGAAGAGATTCATGTTTGTGCCCGTTCCAAAGAAAGGTGACCCAGCAGGATGCTCAGACTATAGAACAGTACTATGATAGCATATGCAAGTCAAGGTTTGGAAGATCATTTAACAATGGCGGCAACAATCCATTAACAGGGATTTCCCACAGGCAAGCTGGATTTAGAGGACATGGAACAAGAGATAGATAGCATTGCCAGTGTCAGATGGACCTTGGTTGAAATCAGAGAATACCAGAAAGATGTTTGTGTTTTATTGACTATGCCAAGGGATTCAACTTTGTGGATCATAAAAAAACTATGCACAATCTTGAGAAGAATGGGACCTACAGAACACTTTTGTCCTCATGCAGAACCTGTACACGGACAAGAGGCAGTTGTAAGAACAGGATTAGGGAATGGTGCATGGTTTAATACTGAAAAAGCTTTTTTGCTTTGTTTTGTTTTTTTGTGGCATCACTGCCCTGGTGGGAGTAGGAAGGCCAGTCTTGCTCCTGGAGAGCTGCTGCTGGATTTGAACTGCCAACCCTGAGGGCTGCAGTCCTGCACACAACCACTAGGCCACCAGGGCTCAGCCCAATATCGAAAAAGTTATGCATCAGGATAAGATCCTCACTATAAGTGTTCAATCCATATGGTGAGAAAAATCACCAGAGAAGCTGGATTCTAGGAAGAAGAAAGTGGCACCAGCACTGAAAGGTTTATAAGCAACCTGAGATAGGTAGATGACGCAGCCTTGTTTGCTTAAAGTGAGGACTTGAAGATCAAGGATTGCAGCCTTCAGTACAGGTTATAACTCACTTTAAAGAAGACCAAAATCTTCACAACTGGACTAATATAATAGGTGACATCAGAATAAATGGAGCAATAATGAAATTGTCAAAGATTTTGTTTGGTTCTCAACCATGCAGTGGTCAAGGGATCAAACAATCCATTGTATTATGTAAATCTCTTGCAAGAACCTCTTTTTTTTTTTTTTGCAAGAAACCTCTTTAGAGTGTTGAAAAGCAGGGAAGTACGTTACTTTGAAGTCTAAGGACAACTGATCCAAGCCATGGTATTTTCAGTTGTCTTATATGTGGAAGTTGGACACTGAATAACGAAGGCCCCAAAATAATTAATGTGTCTGAATTGTGGTGCTGATGAAGAAGATTAAAAGGACCGTGGACCGCCCAAAGGACCAACCGCTCCGTCTTGGAAGAACTACAGTAAGAATGCTTCTTAGAGGCAGGGATGGCGATGTCCGCCTCATATACTTTGGGCCTATCAGCAGCAGAGACCAGTCCCTAGAAAAGGACATCATGTTTGGTGAAGTAAGGAAGCAACTAAAAAGAGGAAGACCTTTGACCAGATGAATTGACAAAGTGGTTACAACGATGGATTCAAGCATTGGAACAATTGTGAGGATCAGAAAAATCGTGAGGAGGGTCTTGGTGTCACTCACTATGGGTCAGAACTGGCTTCATGGCCCCTAACAACAATCATCCAACGTATACCAGCAGTGTGGTCACAGGCCAGCTGTGGTCATGGCTAGGTCCATGGCGTCGGTTCTGACTCATAGTGATGCTATGTGCAGCAGAAACCAACACTGCCTGGTCCTATGCCACGGTCACAGTTGTCCTTACCTTTGAGCCCTTTGTTTCAGCCACAGTGTCAATCCATCTGGTCAAAGTCTCTGCCTCGTCTTTGCTACCGCCTCGGAGCCAATTGCTCCATTACTCGAAATAATCCTCATCTTCCTCTTCAATGAAATGAACAGAAAACCCACCTTAAAAGTTCCCCACCTGGGAACTTCTGGACCTGGAGTTGGGTCACTAATCACACGGTGAGCTGTTCGAAATCACCAGCACCTCTGCAAGAAAGACGGCTTTCCACTCCTGGAAGATGTATAGCCTCTGAAACCCGGTGGCAGTTAAGTCTGTGCTAAACGGTCGCTATGAATCCCTCCCTAGTAGAGCTGTCTGGAGGACAGAATAAAGCAGTGAAGTGCTTACTTAGCACAGAAGCTAGTAATAAGGGGTGCTCGATAGATGTTTACTTTTAACAAAAGTTTAATGTATAAGGTGGCGTGTCAGTCACTCTTCTAGGTGTTTTTTTAAAAAAGAATGAAGCCCCATAACAATTATCCTCACCTTACAAATAATAACTTTTAAAAAACTAGGCTAGGGCAATCTTGAAAACGAGTGCGAGACAAAGAAGAGGTCAGAATTAGGTTTATTCCCAGCACTAAAGTCTCAGGCTAAAGTGCCTCTCTCCGCCATTGACTGATGTTGTATCACTGGAGATTAGTCCCTTAAGGAAAAAGGAGTTCTTCCTCGCCCCTCTTGGCTTCCTCAGAGCTCAGTTTCCGCAGAAATGAAAGGCTCGTGCCGCCCAAAGCGCTTTCCAGTGCTGACAGTGTGTTCCCCAAGTGCCCGCGCGGAGAGCGAACCCGCAGGCCCCGCCCCGCCCCTGGCCCCGCCCCTCCCCCGTACGCCAACGGCCCTCCTGCCACGCTACTTACCCTGTCCCCGCCCCTCGTCCCAGGCTGCGCTGGAGGCCGAACAGACGGCTGGAGGGCTTCCACGTACACACGCCAGCCCCTCCCCCCTCCCCTACAGAGAGCACATCCGGGTCGATGAAGCAGGTGCCTCACGCCCCGCCCTCTTTCCAGAAACACTCGTCCCCACTTCCGGCCGCCTCAACCCCTTTCCGCTCGCTCTCTGCCGGCTTTCATCTTCGCGGGTCTCCTGGCTCCGGCCCTCTCCCGTGATCCGTCCACGCCCCTCCTCGCAGCCCTGCGGCTCGCTCCTCTCCCGCGTCTCCTGGGGACTCAGCGCGGCTCTGCCGATTCCGCGGGGGCGTTTTCTGCAGGGAGGCCCAGACGCAGGCCTGTCGCGCGCGGTGACTGCCGCGCACACCTGACCCCGCGTCTGCCCGCCGCTTGGTGGGGGCCGCGGCTGCCGCCTGCGCCTCGGGATGTCGGCGTTAGGGTCCGCGCACCGCGTGGCGGCCGCCGCGGGCCGCTGGTGGGGATGCAGGCTGCTGGCGTTGCTGCTGCTGCTGGCGGGGCCCGGCGGAGCGTCGGAGATCACCTTCGAGCTGCCGGACAACGCCAAGCAGTGCTTCTACGAAGACATCGTCCAGGGCACGAAGTGCACCCTCGAGTTCCAGGTACGACGGGCTCGGGTCGGCGGGCTCACGCACCTGATGCTTTTTCCACTTTGGCAGGTTGAAGAATCCCCGCGAGGGAGCTAACAGTAACAGGATACTTGGTTTTTCCCCTGTTCTCCACACGTAAGGTCGCGTACTACGATCTCGTAATCCCCGAACGGCTGCCGTAGCTATGACATTTCTGTAGGTTCTCAAATAACCTTTCTTGGCAGACCCATCAAACTGCCTTCAGAAGATACTGCTTTGAAAAAGTTTCGCCTACTCTGTGGTGCCAAGGTCGACCTCCCACGCCTGACCCACACCTCCATCTGCATCAGCTTTGACTGGAGGACAGCTGCTCGCTAGCTTTTGCGTTGAGATTAGGATTGTTGGTTAATGCTCTCTCCCTTAGAGTCAGAATGACCAACTGCTGAAAAGGTGCCGTGATGAATGAGAGGCCTTTCTGGCCCTAGAGATTCTGTAGAAGAGAAACCTTATGTAACAGAATATAGTTTCTTAACTTATCTAGAGAAAGCTTTACTCATCCCCATTTGTTGGAAAACCTGTGACACACTTCAGGAGCTATTGGGTGCTGTATGTACTGGTGCTAGCTGGCTGCCATAATTCTTGATTCTCCTCGCACTTGATACGTTTCTTAATTAGTATTTGCTCACTCATTGAAACTGGGTGCTTCAAGAGCAGAAGACCGATATGTGACCTGAGCTTAAAAGTCCATGAAGACTTCCTTCAAGAAGTGGCTTTAAGCTGCGCTTTGATGGATGGGTCATAAATACTTACCTGATGGATAACAGTAGCAAAATTACAGTTATGAAGTAGTAATGAAAATAATTTTATGGTCGAGGGTTCACCACAACACGAAAAGCTATATTAAAGGGCCGTAGCATTAGGAAGGTTGAGTCCACTGCCTAAATGGCAAGGGGCAAGAAAAAAATGGGCTTTACAAGAATGGACATGGGAAAATGAGATGCTTAGGGAGGTCCTGCCACATGGTTGGAGAATTTGGAGCCAGGTGGAAGCTGAGGCCTGGAGGTCAGCAGGGATTTTTATTCTGGATCTGATCAGGGTGTTTGAATAAGCAGCTGTGTGGTACCATGCTGCAGAGTGGAGATAGGAGACTAGGTGCACCGGTGTGATCAAGGCAAGAAATAAGTTAGTAGCCCAAAGTAAAATGTTAGCCACGGGAAAGGAGAAAATGAAATGATTACGGGGGAGTTTAGAAGGAAATGTAAACAGATGATGGTGACCATTTGTTTACACTACAGCTCTGTACCATAGGTTCCCTAGGTTTTGGGCCTCCTGTCCCATTTTCAGAAAAACAATTATGCAGCGCTGTGTCCTGTTGGCAATGAAAAACTTTCATACTGTCGTCCATAATCGAGGATAAAGTGTAGGTATCTTGCTGCTTAGTCCCGCATGTCCCCGCTCCCCACTCTGTGTTGCCCACTTTGGGAAACATTGCTGTATAGGATGTGAAAGAGGGAAAGCTAAGATTTCCTGTAGTAGCCTTCCAGTCAATTCCAGCTGAGTCAAGACAACAGAACTGCCCCCAGGGTTCCCGAGGTATAAGACTGAATGAAGCACATTGCTCCATGGCTTAGGGTTGGCCACAGACTACTTGAGCAGAGTGCTACCCAGGCGCCATCCAATGTGAATTGAGACAGTATAATGTTAATTGCAGTGTCATATACTGACAATGCAACAATAAAGGTGCACACAGCCAGTATAGTGTTAATGAGGGAGAGGAAGATTTGTCAGGGAAATTTCAAGTGAAAAATGGATGTTGGAGCTGTATTTGGAAGACACATAGACATTGCACTATAATCTGGAGGAGCTTTCTGAAAGCTCATAGGATACCCTGGAGCTTCAACATAAGATCTACATTCAGGTCTGTTTTTTCTCTAACTGAGAGAAAAGTGAAGAGATTTTTAACTTTTATGAAAAAAGATAGAAGAAAAACTGGCAGTGAGTGCTTGTTTTCCCAGCCAGTGTTTCAAGAGACGATGCTTTGGGGGGACAGTTATTTGGCATAATATAGTCCAGAGACAGTGTCCCACATCCCACTTGGATAAGTAATGACTGGGGTCATCTCGGATGCCACTTTGCCCCCATAGACAGGAAAGAGGAGTGAAGAAAATCAAAGACTCAAGCAAACGATCCTACGTACTCTTGGACCCTAAGACCACACAAACTAGCTAGTGCTCACCTACCACAACCAAGGCCTCTGATTGAGATCACAGTAGAAGATCCTAGATAGCATGGCAGAAAAATGTACAACAAATTTCAAAATCATAAAAAAATCTAAACAGCGTTGATAGAGACTGGCAGAACCGCTTAGATCAGTGGTTCTCAACCTGTAGATCACATCCCTTTCACAGGTCACCTGATTGCAACAGTAGCAGAATTAAGTAGTAGTGAAGATAATCTTATATGAAGAAGTATTAGAAAGCATTAGAAAGGTTGAGAGCCACTGCATTAGAGTGTGGCCCTTAGCCACACTTCAAGCCAGGACTGAACCTATCCTAGGGTTCATCTTCAGCCACACATTAGGCAGACCTATGAAGTGAACAATAATACGAAGAACACAATCCTCAGACCCTTCAACCATCTGAGACCAAACAGCATTATCTCAGAAGGTGAGGACAAGTAAAAAAAGAATGAATGAATGGAAATTCTGGAAGGAAGTAGAAAGAGTGATGTTACGTTAAGGGGATTGCTACTAGAGGGAGGAAGTGGTGGAGGGAGGAAGTGGAAAGAGTGTCATATAAATTTTTTAATGGAAAATTTAATGTGCTCTGTAAGCTTGCATCCAAACCACAATAAAACATAGTAAATAACTCAGGTTGCAAATTTTTTGTACACATGTTCACTTAAAGGAGGCTGCCTGCTGTCCGCACTCACCTGTAGACTCACCCCCCAAAATGAGAATAATGTCACTGAGTTTCCACCTTGGGGACTACTCAGCATCATGCCACCATAGGTTTGAACATGTCTGTGAACTTTATGTTAGTGATGTTTTAGTTTTTCTGTGTTACTTAGTTTGATTTGGTGGAGTTAACTTTGGGGTTTGGGAAGTCTCAGTTTTACCCTGATATAAATGAATTGTAATTGTTTCTTTGCTTTAATGCATTTCACCTTGTGAAAGGTTTTATAGGAATGCTGCACTTTCGGAGAGCAGAGGAAAATCAGTCTTATATTTTAAATAAGCTGTGGATTTGTAACCATTGCTATCTTGGATCCTGTGGTGGTTCTTTAGCAAGCAGACACTTGTTTCACTGCCAGTGTTAGTGTAATCGTTAGGCAAAGACATATTTAAAGAATTTCTGGTTTCTGGTAGCCTGGTGTTATGATGGTCATGTATTAGAGATGTCAATTTCATGACTGCGATGGTGTGGAATCTAGCTTGTTAATCTGGAGAGAGCCATTGAGTAGCCAATGAGGCCTCTGTGTGGGCATGACTTTCTCCTGAGACTTCTGGGAAATCTCACGATATTTCCCTTGTGGAGATGAGAGGCCATCTCCTCAGTTGTTGGGAGGGAGTCTCTGAGACGACGAACTACGAACAAGACAAGATGGCGATGTCTGAGGAGCTGGAGGAGCCAGAGGAGAAGCCACATGGCTTTACCTTGATGGATCCAGACCTCTGAAGCTGGAGAAGCCACGTGGATACCCCTGCCAGCGCTGAGTTGCTTCTACCACTACTGGATGCTGTTGATGGAACTGAGGAGCCATGGGGAGACCCCTGCCAGTTCTGGGATTCTGCACCCACTGACCTGTGACTTCGTGAGTTGGAAGGAGACTTTATAGACTGATATTGGGCATGTAGGCTAACTTCGGACTTAGGACTTTGAACTGGACTGGGCTGGGATGCTTTCTCCATGTTCCATTCCTCTTGTATATAAACCTTACCCTTATAGCCATATATGTGTGTACGAATTTCTTTCTCTAGTCTATCCGGACTAACACAGGTGTTTTGGGAATACAGAGTGAGCCAAGGGTATGAATAAAAGATCCTGAGGATATGAGAAGAGGTATAAAGAAATGTTAGTTCACTGTTAACAGTTCTTATGTAAGCCAAAAGTAATTTTAAAAAGGCTTTAAGCAAATACAGTGGTTCTTCCTTCGGTGTGGTACGAGGAAGGGAGAGAGGGGCACAGCCCCTGCCTCCCTGGGAGATGTTTAGTTCTGTCTGGAGACATTGGCTAGAATAGGTGGTGAGGAGTTTGCTACTGGCACCTAGTAGCCTGAGTCCTGGGATGCTGCTCCACAAGCCACAATGAACATGACAGCAAAGCCCCTGGCAGCAAAGAAATGGAGCCCTGACATGGGAATAGTGCCGAGGTTAAGCAACTGGGTTAGAGAAGAGGGTGGGAAGACCTAAGGGAGCTCTGGAGGTAGTCTGTTTGGGTTGTAGATTAGGAATGGAGAGAATTTGAGAAAAGCAGTAAGATCCACTAGAGATTTGGCAATCAAGTGAAAAAATGAGAACACTTAGTTTGGGATGGTGGCTAAGTAGGGTGTAAAAGGTGTCACTCACTGCAGGTGACCTGATTTAAAGTTTGGTGGGAGAGAGAGAAAGGGGATGGTGATCAGTTCTCATTCTATGCAGATGTGTATGTGCACATTTGATTATTCAAAGTAGAGCAAGCCTTAGGAACAGTCACATATAAATAGCTGAGTATATCAAAATGATGTCACTTTCACCTGAAGGAAAAGTCATTTGGCTTTTGAGGAAGTGTTAGGATAGTACATTTTATGCAAAACAGTACATCTGTGCTTAAATGTCGGCATATTTTACAGTCTCCGAAGTGAATTGTTTCATTTAAATACCAAAATCTCATAGCATTTTGTTATTCATCATATCTTTTAAGTTGTCAAAGCTAAAATTTGTTCTCTGTTTTACTGATCTGAAGTGTTAAGCATTCTTGACCAACAGAGTTCAAGCTTAAAAATACCGATTTATACCACTTAGTCTCAAGGGGGTGGGAACATAAACTCGGTGCTTATTCCATATCACTTCTTTCTCAGATGGCTATACATACTGTCTCCTTTCTTCCTACTCAATTTTTTATTACAGAGGTCGTTCTTTTCCCTTGCTTTCTATTACCTCGGGAAAAATCTCTCCTTCCCCATTCTTTTGTGCAACCCAAATAGCCAAATTGTAACTGATTATACATAAACTAAAACCAAAGTGGTTGCTATTGAATCCACATTGACTCATAGTGACCCCATAAGACAGGGTAGAATTACCCCCTGAGGGTTTCAGGGCTGTAAATCTTTACAGAGGTAGACAGCTTCTTCCTCCTCGGAACTGACGGATTTGACCACCTTGCTCTGCAGAGTGCTTTAAGTCCTGTGCCATCAGAGGACCTTTGATTAATCATAGCCTTTGAAAGCAGCTCTAAAATTTCCCTTAAGCCTGTTGTACATACTCCTCGCTTTCCTTTCACAATTGTCTTTAGGTGCCTTCAGGCACTATCCAAAACAGCGTCAAGTTCTGGGCCACCTTTACAGACGTCACTGTGTTGGAGCATATTGTTGCAGACACGTGGTCAGTCCATCTTGTTGAGGGTCTTCCTCATTTTCCAACCCTGATGTCCTCCCGGACTGTTTTCTTCTGATAACATGTCCAAAGTACATGAGACAAAGTCTCACCATCTTCACTTGTAAGGCGCAACCTGGCTATCCTTTTTCTAAGACATGTGTCTTTGTTCTTCTGGCAGCACATAAGTCTTTGTTCTTCTGGCAGCCCGTGGTATGTTTATTATTATTTGCTACCAAATAATTAAAATGTATCAGTTCCTATCCAGTCTTCCATATTAATTATCCAACTTCCACTTGCTAGTGAGATGATTGGAAATACTTTGGATCGAGTCAGGCACGCACAGCTTAGTCTTCAAACTGACATTTTCCCTGTAACACTTTAAAGAAGTCTTTTGCAACAGAGTTGTCCAATGCAATATGCTTTTTAGTTTCACGATTTTTGCTTCCCTGGCCAATAATGGTGAATCTGAGTAAAATGGATTATTTTTGAACATTTCAAACCTACTTGTGCTTATTATGATGTTGCTTTTTGGTCCAGATGTGAGGATTTTGCTTTATGTTCAGCTGTAATTCATCCTCAAGACTCTAATCTTTGTTTTTCATTAGAAATGCTGCCAGTCCTCTTCACCTTCAGTAAGCGAGCTTGTGCCGTCTGCATATCTCAGGCTGTTAATGAGTCTTTCTCCAGGCCTAAAGGGTCCAGCTTCTTGGATTATTTGTGCAGCATACTGATTGGAAAACTATGGTGACAAGGCACAACCTTGATGCACAATTTTTTTTTTCTTGATTATAAACTACCTGGTACCCCATCTGTTCGAATGACTGGCTATTGATCGAGGCACAAGTTTCTCTTGAGCAATCTCAACTATTCTGGAATTCTCTTTCTTCACAGTGTTTTCTGGAACTTGTTAGGATCCACACAATTGAGTGTCTTTGCATAGTCACTTAAGCACAGAGTAAACATCAATCTGGTATTCTCTACTTCCATTGAAGATCCATCCGACACCAGCAGTGATAACCCCCCTTTTCCCATGTGCTATTCTGAATCCGGTTTAAATTTCTAGCTATTCCTAACATGTTTTGGTGTTGCATGGCAACAAGGCAGTGCCAACTCAGAGCGACCCACTGTAACACAAAAGGAAACATTGCCTGGCCCACCACTCTCCATCGTTGCTGTGTTTGAGTCCATGGTTGCAGCCATTGTGCCATTCCATTCCTTTGATGGTTCACTGACTGACCTTCTGGTTCACCAAGCATGATGTCCTCTGCCAGGGATGGGGCTCTCTGGATAATACTTAGGTCTCTCCATTTTTGCCTCGAAGGAATATTCTGTCTGTACTTCTTCTAAGACAAATTTGTTTATTCTTCTGTCAGTGCATGGTCTATTCCACATTTTCACCAACACCATAATTCAAATGTATCAATTATTTTTCGGTCTTCCTTATTCATTGCCCAGCTTTCAGATATAGATGAGGTGATTGAAAATACCATGGTTTGGGTCAAGTGAACCTTAGCCCTGGAAGTGTCATTTTTGCTCCAGTAGTCTAATGAAATCATGTAGAAATTGTCCAGCACATTTTCCTAATCAGTGCATTTTCAGTAAGACTATAAAGCTTTGCAGAGGCAGCTTGCAACATCTTCCTCCCTTGGTGTAGCTGGCCGGGCTCAAACCACCAATCTTTCTGGTAGTAGAGCAACACTTAACGACTGTACCACCAGTTTGTGGGTTTTTAATTTTGTTTTCATGGAACATAACAGTTAATTGGCGTAAGAACATGTTTGATGCTTCTTCTCTACCTCCTAGTTCAGTGTATGGTGGCTGAGGTCTTCATTGTAAGAGACCACCTAGTGCAGGGGGCGGCAAAATCTTGAGACCGAAGAGCCAATCCTGCCCCTCTTAAAAACTTTAAAATCACTCAAGAACTTTAAATATGTTTTTCCAAACAAATGAACTCACTGTGATCTGAAATAATAACCTTCAAATGTCTTCAATGTTAGTTCAGAGCTGCACATTGACTCTGAAAGAGCCGCATACGGCTCACAAGCTGCAGGTTGCTAACACAAATTGGCCGCAAGTCACCTGGAATAACTGAGGAGGAAGGAGAATGAGGAGTAGGCAGAGGGAAATGTGTGACTTATTGCCTCCATGAACAACTGCTGTGCCGTGATACTATGGTGATCACCAGCTGATGGTGTCCAGCAACCATTCCTGACCATCGTGATCAAGGATTCCATGGAATCGCAATCAAAAAAATGGGAAATGTGGAAGAAAATTTCATATTCTCATTGACTGAAGTCTCCCTGGAGCCATGAAGATTAGTAAACCCCTGACACCTTTGCCTAATATTTAAACCTTAAATCAAAATTATCTCTGAAGTCTTTAAAAAACCCAAACAGTAATTTGGCTTGCCTAGTTTAAAATGTCTGTCTTGTGAGCATTATGCTCTTTTAAGAACTATCTGGGGCTGAGCCCCGGTGGCACAGTGGTTGTGCGTGGGACTGCGGCCCACTGGGACGGAGGTTCAATTCTAGCAGTGGGACTGGGCCTCCTACTCCCACCACCGAGAGCAGTGATGCCCCCCCCCCCAAAAAAAGAACTATCTGTATGAGATTAAATTGTCATTAGTAAATAGAAAGGTAAGATTGTTAGGAACAGTGAATTAATGTTAATGGGGAGGGACAACTGAGAAAGGTGAGAGTGTTCCATAACTGAATGAATGTAATCAGTATCACTGACTGGTACATGTAGAAGCTTTAATTGGTGTAAGTTCTGCTGTGTATACTCACAACAAACCAATTTATTTTTTTAAAAAGAAAAGGACTTAAGAAAAGCAAGCTATTTGTATTTGGCATTCAAAAGAGCTTCCATTCTGTGATGGAAATGTACATGCGCTGTTATACCCAGGACTGAAAGGCGTTACTGCTTCACTGCTTGTCTGCTTGGAGTAGAAACTAGAAGAGAAAATTCAAACATTTTCTGGAAAGAAATTATTACCTTACAATAACCTTAGTTGTTAAGAATATAACTCTGGCATTCAAATTCTGCCTTTCTTCCTAGATGAGTAAACTGAAGGAAAATTACTTATCTGAGCCTCAGTTTCCCAGTCTGTCAAGTGAGGGGGCAGGCCCTTTCCTGTTGGATCATCAGGATAAAATGAACTATTACACTAAATAGCACAGTTGTTTGGATAGTTAACAATAAGTTATTGTTCCTTATTCTTCTAATGAGGAGACTGATTCTGCAAAGGTGTAGAAGGGTAAAGTAGAAATTCAAAGGGCTTCCAAAGGTTTGCGGGAAAATGGAATTAAAATGGTGTTTTCTCACAAACTGTTGAAGCTCCTTTATGTATCTCCCATGTTCTATTGACTGGTGATTTTTTCTTTTAAATGTAAAATTGTCCACGAGCGTAAACATCCCCTGCCTATTTATAGCTCTTTCAACAGGAAAGTTGGCTAACTCCTCAGATTTGTCACTCACTACTCTCTCGCTTCATTTTTGTCATCTTTTTCTAGGTGATTACTGGCGGTCACTATGATGTGGATTGTCGCTTAGAAGACCCTGACGGTAACGTGCTATACAAGGAGATGAAGAAACAGTATGATAGTTTTACCTTCACAGCTACCAAAAATGGGACATACAAATTTTGTTTCAGCAATGAGTTTTCTACTTTTACACATAAAACCGTTTATTTTGATTTTCAAGTTGGAGAAGATCCACCTTTGTTTCCTAGTGAGAATCGAGTCAGTGCTCTTACACAGGTAAATATGACATCACTAGTATAATGTTGGGAAGGTTAATGGGAAAGAAATTATGGTGCATGAATTCACTGATGAGCATGGAATTTTGAACCCTTTATTAGTCTTAAAATCTATTTTCTTAAGTCTCTTCTCTATTACTCTAAATCTGGTAGAGTAAGCAGTTTGCAGTGAATTTCAGATTTTTATAGTGAAAATTAATGGTAAAGGACTTCATGAATGTTGTAAGCCTTGAAATAGAATATCATTGAGGTAGAAGCATCAATAGGAAAGGAAAATTTAGGAAGGCTAGTTAGTTACAAGTCCATCATTAAAAAACGTTTTCTGTAATTCATGAAGGAATAGTGCTGCCTTACTATATATAATAGTGGTTCTCAATATTCCTAATGCCGTGACCCTTTAATACACTTTCTCATGTTATAGGCAAAGTCTGGAAAGCTGCCCTGAAAAAGAAAGCACATCCCTTCCCTATTTCAGTGTAGGACAATTCTCATAGGGCCGTTGTCATGCAAACATGTAGGCCCTTCCTTCTGCCAAACATACCCCTTGAGAACAAACTCCTCCCTTTTAACCTGTGCCCTGCTTGATAAAGTGTTACTAAGCTCTTCAGTTTTACCACTAAGTTTTCAAAGGCACCCCACTCTGCCAGCAAGCCTCTCCATAAAGGTGTTCAACTTTCTCACTCTGGGGGTTGGCAAACCCCTTGTAGCCACCTTGCTCTGTGGTCTGGAAGCTCATCATCATCTTGCACTGATCACCTGGTTCTGTTCTGCCATTTTTCTACCGCCCTTAATGCTGCAGCTCTTCCCACCCAGCACCTTCTTAGTGCTATTCGTCTCTGTATTCCGGGTCTAGGAGATTCTCAGTGCAGGGGCCCTGGGTTCAAAAGACATGCTCCAATTCTAGCTCTTCTTCTTTATATCAGGTGAAATTCTTTGGGGTTGATTCATTTAAAGCCTAGCAGGATGGCTAACCGAGAAATCCCTTCATTATGGTCCCATATTCCAAATTTGCTTGCTTCTTCCACTACTAGGCTTCCATGCACTTCATTAGCATTATTAGTAGGCTCTGCAGTCCTTGTGTGGCGTCATAAATGCCTTATTTGCATCATGCTACTCATTCCTTCTGTGGGTGTCACAGTACTGTAGCTAGCAGCTCAAAAGCATGTCATTGAGTTGATCCCAGTGCATACCAATGTTGTGAGGCCAGAGAGAGCTAGCTACCTGGGGGTTTCTGAGCTGGTCGATCTTTACAGGAATAGAAAACCTCATCTTTCTGTAGGGCAGCTGATGGTTGAAACTGCTGACCGTGTTCCTCGCAGCCTAATGAGTAATCCACTGCTCCACCAGGACTCCCCATAGAGGGAGGGCCATATAAAAGTATGTCTTGCACCACACCTACCATAGAAGATTGGTTTAACTAGAAACAAAAATATTGCCTTAATTTATATACTGCAAATTAGTCTTAATTACTGATACTTAGTGTTATTCAAGATGCTGTTTTAACAATATATGCCTTAAGGTAGATGATCGAAGATTAATTGTAAACTATCTGATTAAAAATTGTTGAAGCTAAATTGGGTCTTATTTTATAGAAAGAAAGAAACTTAAAGTCAGTGTTAAGACATTGCTCAGATGATAAGAGCTATTTTATTTCTGGTTCAATTACAATATGAGCTTTTAAATATAAAAGATTTAATAAGACATCAAAAATAATTTTTCAAATACCTCTTAAAACCTTGAACCAGCATTTGTTTTAAGATTTCCTCTAGTCTTTTGGCTGAGGTCGTGGTTTGCAGGGGGTAGATTTTAAGGATGTATAACTGACTCTGCTCTGTCATCAAGTTGGTGCCAATGCATAGCAACCCAGTGGGACAGGATAGACATGTGAGTTTCCAAGACTGTGCGAGAGGAGAGAGCGCTCTCTTTCCCCCCTGGAGTGGGACCTTGCAGATCGCAGCCCAGCTCAGCCACTCTGCCACCAGGGCTTAGAAGAGCCTTTTTCATAAGTGTTTGCAAGGTGTGTTCAGATGCTCTTTCTTTTAGAAATGTTCTGTTTATTTGAGGATCTTGTGAGAAAGAGCCTTTGCTTTGTAGAATGTTTTTTGTCTGAGGCCACTGTCTTATATGTATTCCTTCATTAATTTTAACTTTTGTAAGGCTGTGAAAACCAAGCCAAAGGATTCTTTTGGCACACAGGACCGTGTGTGTCATCCCACAAAGTTCTTAGCTCTACCAGTTTAGAAAAATGCAGTAATCGAGAATTGAGAACCATTGAGAATACACCAGCGAGAAATACTACACAACAAATGACCTTTCTTCAAGTTAGTAGCAAATAAAGAAGAGAACATAAAAATTAAAGAAATGATAATCAGCTACGTGATTCTGTTGACCTTGTGTAAATTCTGATTTTGGAGCCACGGAGAAATTTGAATGTTAACTCTAATAGTTGACATTAAGGAATTTCAAAATATTTTAGGTGTGATAGTGCTGTTGGGGTTATGATTTTTGAGTGTTTTCTTTCAGAAATAAATGCATAAATATTTATAGCTGAAATGATAAAATATCTGGGATTTGTTTTAGGATAACTGTAGTGGGGAGAAAAATGGAGAATATATGAGAGCTTCAAAAAGTTTATAGAAAAATTAATCTTTTTTCACATACTTTTTGGTGTCCCTTATAGGAGAAACAGGATGAAACCAAAGATCAAACCTGTTGCTTTTAAGTTGATTCCAGCTCCTGATGGCACTGTGTGTCACAGAGAGGAACACCACGCAAGGTTTCTTGACTGTCGTCTCACAGAAACAGACTGCCCATCCTTCCTTATGTGGTGCTGCTGGGTGCGTTCAAGCAACCAGCCTTTAGGTCGGAGTCCAGTCAGTGCTCACCGTTTCCACCACCCAGGGACTTGAAACGGAACAAGATATAGCCATAAGCTGGAAGCTTTATTGATATCAGAGTTCATAGTGCTCTTGAGTACATAGGAATACTTTAAAAGAATGAAAGTCCCATATCTCAAAAGCTTTCTGTTGATTTTTATCTACTCCATTCATTCTTGACCAAACATTCTGAAAATATTAAACCATTCACTACTCCTGCCTCCTAGCCTAACAGAGGCAGCTTATTCCCAAATGGGATTATGACCGCAGTCACAAAGCTTAAATTTACAACGCATATTTTCAGGGAATTGAATTTAATTCAATTCATAGTAGGAACATTGACTTGGAATGGCACGTGGGTCTCCCAAGTGGAAGGGGAGACCTCTACCATTGATCTGTTGTTCCCTGCCCTGGAGTAATTTCCAGCTCTGGCTGACCGTGCATGAAAGAGGAGAACTGTGAGCCTAGACTTTCCGTGGCTGGGATTTTGGACAAGTTTCCAGCCCTCTCTGCTACAGTATTTTATGGTGGACCCAACCTTTGAACCTTTTTGTTACCAAATAAACCTACTAATGGTTTTACACTTCACAGGCCCTACTGCCAGGATAACTCCTGAAAAAGGGAATGAGACAGTTTAATATATCAATTAGTAAATCAGCTTAGTAGAATGTAAATCAAAAGATCAGTCTACTAGGTAAATTGTACCAGAAGTACTAAGCTGATGATTAAGGAAGCTAACAAAGTGTTTTTCTTTAGATGGAATCTGCCTGTGTTTCAATTCATGAAGCTCTGAAGTCTGTCATCGACTATCAGACTCATTTCCGACTGAGAGAAGCTCAAGGCCGCAGCCGAGCCGAAGATCTAAATACCAGAGTGGCCTATTGGTCAGTAGGGGAAGCGCTCATTCTTCTGGTGGTTAGTATAGGGCAGGTATTTCTTCTGAAAAGCTTTTTCTCAGATAAAAGAACCACCACCACGCGTGTTGGATCATAACTACATTGTGAGAATTGATGCACTATTGCCACTGTAATATTGCTGTCCTCTAGTTGATTTTAAATACCGAAGAACTTAATAATGGCAACATTTTAAAAATCTTACTCACATACTTGTTGGGGACACATACAATCTGTATCCCTAAACTGTGGAAAGGACACCTTTTGTTTTTTGGCTTTTTTTGTAAAGGTGGAAAAACTCTGGAATTTATTTTGGGCTATTCATGTTAAATCTTCAACACCAACGAGTTACTCTTTTCTTGGTTGTTTATATCTACTCTTCTCACTCCGAAAGTTGATGTTTTGATGCCTCTTAACCATTTAAAACTACTTTTTTCTTATAGATAATTGATATTTTAAAAACCTTAGATTTCCAGTCTGTGTATGTTGTGAAGGAAGAAAATTACCCTATGTTTCTAGTAAATAAAGTTTTTTGTTTTAAAAAAACCAAATGGCTAACTATAGCTCAATCCCTGTTCTGTACTGTTTAATTTTTTTTTTGGGGGGGGGAGTAAAATAAAATCTACCATGGAAATGTTAATGAATATTCTAATTTTAAATTGATAGGTCATGGTGTAATTTACTTCTCATAGCCTAGAAAGGGTCAGAATTTTGTCTGGAGGTATGATAGTTCATGATTTGTACTAGATGTTATTTTTTTCATAAAGGCATTCTTACCACACTGAATAACAGTATGTTTCTTTAGCATATGACAGTTACACAGGCCTTAAAAATCAGACTCTTACCCAGGTAAACTATTATAGCATAATTTAAGACACTACAATGGGGGCAAATAAAATTATCAACACATTATATTTCCATACCTTTACAAAGGAATAAAAAAATGGTCTGTTTCATTTAACATTTTAATTTTAATTGGCTGGTTTTTAATCCATGTGTGGCTTTAATGTCTTTAAGTCATTCTCAGCTTAAATTGGCAGCTGTAATACTTGTTGCTCATAAGTGCCATACATTTTATCCTAATGGGTGTCATGCACTGAGAAGTGAGGTTTTCGTTTTTGCCTTGCACATGAAGTTTCTATAATCTGGTTATAGCCTTAAAGTGATTTAAAATTTTAGGATGCTTGTTTGTGTGTATTTTTTATTTGATAATTTTCATTGATTGTATTGCATTAAATGAATATTAAATAATGCATATTCTATATACCGTAAAGTTTAGACTGTGTTTATATCTTTTTATAGATTGAGCCAATTGAAATACAATTTTATTCCAAGAACTAGAATAGAATACACTATGATCCAAAGTTGTATAAATTTTTTAAGCATTTTTGCTGTTAAAAAAATTACAATTGTTTTTCTGCCATGCCCCTTTCCCCAACTCTAGGAATAATGCTGAACAAGACTGTCATATTGTAGTGATTCTGACATGTAGTTCCATATAATGCTGATTGGATTGCGATTCTGATCACTTAACCACTACTAATCATAAGTTAACTTAGGCAATTCTAGTTATCCTTAAAGTGCCCATGCATATTTCTGCACATAAACGCCAAATTAATTGGGGTTGTCGTCTTGCTAATTTCCGATACTGTGGTGTAATAAAGGGTTACAGTAACATTTTTGAAGGCCAAGTAGCTATTCCTTAAACAATAGCTGTCAATGGGTTAAGAACTAAAGTTTAGGATTTTACATATTCATTTATTCAGGTTCATGTATTGGAGTTGCTGGGTGGCCTCTAAGTATCCCCCAATATTTAGATTTGAAAGTTTTAAGCAGTGACTCAACTAATAAGTATGGACCTATGTCAAATTTTTTTTTTTCAGGTTGCTTGTCTGCTCTCATGTGGTCAAACACTGATATTGCACCATAATTAAGCAGTCAGGTTTGCCAAAGTGTGTCAAGTTTGGCAGATATCGTAAAGTTATTTAATCTATGTCTCATAAAATTTCATTGTACTAGCCTATCACCATAAATAATTTTTGATGAAATATTGAAATATATAAAGAATTTTTCAAATCACCATTGTCATTACCTGTTGTAAATAGTGTGGGTTTAGTTTAGTCTGTATGTAACTGGTTAAGTTTTGATGACTGTCTGTATTCAATTGAGTGTGTATTTATAATTTAGGAAATACATATCCATTTGGATATAAATGTTAAGAACAAGTTATTTTTCTTCCTCATGTAATTTATAGCTCCTCCTATTTCTTTAATTCTGGCATAACATAACAGTTTGATTTTTCATTTATTTGTGTTTGAGCATAGAGTTCAGGATACATATTTAAACATAGCTATATATACATATTTTTAAGTCAAATAATGAAAGAGACTTGATATACAAATTTTTACTAAAATTTCAACTGTGAAGATACATTTTAGGAAATTAGCTGTGCTAGTATAATTTTGTTTTCTTTTTAAGAAACAAATAGTTTCTGTTTCACAGCTTTTATGCAGACTTGACTTTGAAAATAAAATGAACAAAAATTAGTTTTATTCCTGAAAAGCTATAATTTAAATCGCTGTACTGTCCATTTTGGTTTCACTTTGTAATTGTGTAACAATTATAGTTAACTAGGACAAATCAAACTCTATGGGTATGTTTTGAAAAATTAAATTAACATGATTAATTTCACAGGGGGCTTTTCATTTATTTTGAAAATGAAATTTCTCTAAATTGAACAAATGTTGGTGTTACACAATCAGTTTCTTGTAGTAGTAAAAAAAAAAATTCAACAAACTGACTGCACTCATTTCCGTCAGGACTTAAATCTTTTCGGGCTCCTTTTAAACTTGAAGTTTAGCTCTGTAACAAGAAAAAGTGATTTATATGGCACTTTTATATTTTAGAGATTGACCAAGAAGAAAAGTTACAGAAGGTAAATACTTCCTCAAAATTGCTTCATTCTTGATACACACACCTCCCCACACAAAAATGTGTGGTTCAAGTGAAAGTTTACAAAGAAAATTAGTTTCCCATTCAGTTTGTGCATGTTTGTGTTGTGACATTAATTGCAATTCCCTTAATATAACAGCACTCTCCGTATCCTTTCACTTATTTTCCTTTCTTGTCCCCCTTGCCCTTTTTTTGGGGGGCAAATGTAAGTTTTCTTGTTTTATGTGGTGAATTGTTCTGAAGAGCACGTTCCTGACAAGTATTACTGTTCACTCTGTAGGTCTATTTGACTGAAAGACGTTCTCCAAGAGTGGGTTCAGTTCCAGGTTGGAAGGGCGTCTATGGGCCGCAATCTCAGGGTTTCCCCCAGTCTCTATATCAAACCAGTAAGTCTGGTCTCTTATGATTTTGTATTTTGTCACCATTTTTCTCCTACTCTGCCCAGGGCCTCTTTTTTTGTGTTCCTGACTGAATGGCCACAGAGCACCTTGTAGTTCTTGTGTCAGACAACACTGCCTCATTTTAACCACCTCTCTTCATTTCTTACTGAAAGCTTGAGGGGGAAAGGCAAATTTATAAATTGGCCTTCTATTTTCAGGTTATGTCTGGAAATTCTTTTTTTCCCCCCTAATTAGTGTAGTGACACTAAAATAGTAGCACTTAATATATCACTTTGTTTTACTTTAACATTTTGGTCGTCTCAAATTATATTTATAGTCCTTTATTTAAGTCTCATAGGTTTATAGTCCTTTTTCTCTACTTGTCAATTTTTAAATAGGTTCTTTAAATTCCTTTTTAAAATTTTTTTCATTTTGGTCTTTCTACTAATGTAGGTGTTTTATATTTTTTAGCGGTTTTACTGGCATATAATTAAATATACAGCTCAATAGTTAAACCACATTAAGAGTTGTGCACTCATCACTATAATCAACTTTTGATCATTTTATTCTTATCCTTAGTGCTACTTGCTCTCCACCCTCATCTCCTATACACTCAAGAGACTATTCCAGTTACTGGCTCTCTAGATTTACACACACACACACACACTAAAGATCCCCCAAAATTTCAGTATGTATTTTATTTATATATATATTATATAAATAAATTATATATAATTTTATAAATTATATAAATATTTATATATTTATTTATATATTATATATTTATTTTATATATATTAATTTTATATATTTTATATATATTTTATATATATAATATTTATATTATAATATATATATAATATAATATAATATATATAATATATTATATATATAATATATATATATATTATATATAATATAATATTATATATAATATTTATATATTATATATATTTTATATATATTAATATATTATTATATATTTATTTATATATTATATATTTATTTATATATTATTTATTTATATATTATAAATTATATATATATATATATATATATATAAGTTTTGGGGGCATCACTGCCCTCTGGTGGTGGGAGTAGGAGGCCCAGCCTTTGCTCCTGTGGAGCTGCTACTGGAATTGAACCTCCATCCCAGTGGGCTGCAGTCCCGTGCACAACCACTACGCCACCGGGGCTTAGTCCCTTATTTATTATTTTTTAAAGTCTTAGCACTCCCATTTTCCTCCTTGGCAGAGCAATGGCCATAGAACACTTTTGACTCCACTTTCCTCCCAACTTATATCATTTAAAATTAATTGCTATAATTTAAATAGTTAATAGTTTGGAAACGTCTACATACTTGCCTCCTTTGTTCCCCCTTGGCTATCTCTGTAGATTATATCTGGAAAATTGTTTCTTCTGCCTCAAAAATCCCTTTTAGTGCAAGTCAGCTTTCTTAATACCTCTTTGGATACAAGTAGTGTTGATAGAATATTTTCAGATGTAATAGAAAATGTGTAGTTGTGCATACTATTGTATTATATTCTTCACTTGTGTTATTTGTTTTTTGGGCATCATTGCCCTCTGGTGGTCGTGGGAGCTAGCCAGCCTTGCTCCCGGAGAGCTTCTGCTGGGTTTGAACTGCCAAGCCAATGGGCCGCAGTCCCACACTCAACCACGTACGCCACCGGGACTCAGCCCCACTTGTGTTATAATAATACATTTATGAGTTTTCTATTTTAGATAAACTAAAGCACAAAGCAGTTAAGTGACTGACCAAACATCACATACTGGGCCCCATGTTGAACTGGTGTTCAAACACAGTATGACAGATTAGGCATGTGACATAAACATATGACATAGGAAACTATACCCTAAGTCCCAGGCATTGGCTGCCGTGAAGAGTGTTGACCCAGTTTTATCAAATCTGACTTCTGGAGAGACATATTTATGAGAAACCTGATGTTTAAAATGCTAGCTCACTTTAGCCATCCCAATCATGTAGATTGGCTAAGAGACCGTGTGGTCTTAGTTTGCATCTGTGCCATGATTAATGTTATTAACACCTTTTTACAAGATTGGTCACTAATATCTTACTGAAATGTCTAAAACCTTGTGTCCATTTTTTTATTTTTGTTGGTTTTGAGATCGATACATATATATGTTGTGTGCTCAGCGCATAGCAGTCTCATATTACAGAGTTGAACAGTGCTGAAGTTTCCCTGGGCTGCCATCTTTAGAAAGTAGACTACCAGATCTGTTCTGCACAGGTCCTTGGTGGGTTGGAACCACGGACCTTTCATTTAGCAGCTGAGCACTGAGTCTCGGTACTCCCAGAGCTCCTCTGACGCCCTCACAATTGTTTTTATGTCTGAGCTCTTAGACACATGTATGTTTGTGTTTACATGGTATGTGTATGTGTAAGTACCTTATCAGATCCATTTGATAAGCTTTCTTCCCAGTAGATGGTTTGTCTTTTTATCCTTGTATCTTTTTTATTTTTAAAATCATTTTGTTGGGGTCTTGTACAACTCTTGTCACAATCCATACATATATGCATGTGTCAAGTACATTTGTTGCCATCAAAAAGCATTTTCTTTCTTCTTGAGCCTTTAGTATCAGCTCATTTTTCCCCTCCCTCCTCATCCCATGTGAACCCTTGATAATTTATTATTATTTTGTCATGTCTTACCCTGTCCAACATCTCCCATCACCACCTTTCTGTTGTCTGTCCCCCAAGGAGGGGGTTATGTAGTTCCTTGTACTCAGTTCTCCCTTTCTCCCCCACCTTCCTCTTCCCCTTCTGGTATCACTGCTCTCATGATTGGTCTGAGGGGTTTATCAGCCCTATGGATTCCCTTTGTTTCTTAATTGTGTGTTTTGAAGAGCAGGAGTTTTTGCTTTTTCTGAAGTCTATTTAACCATTCTTTTTTGGTGGGGGCACCACTGCCCTCTGGTGGGAGTGGGAGGCCCAGCCTTGCTCCTGCAGAGCTGCTGCTGGATTTGAACCGCCAACCCAGTGGGTTGCAGTCCCGCACACAACCACTATGCCACCAGGGCTCAGCCCTAACCATTCTTTTATGGATTGTGATTGTGGTGGTGTATCTAAGAAATCTTTCATTAACCCATATACAAAATTTCAACTTATGTTTTCTTCAAGAAATTTTATTGTTTTTAGGTTTTATATTTAAGGCTATGATTAATATTTTATTAGTTTATATATGTAGTGGGCAAAGTATGGATTCAACTTAGTCGTTTCTTTGTTTGATTTTTGGTGCCTATGTAGGTTTAATTGCTCCATTGCCCTTTGGTAGAAAATCTACAGCCTTGTCAAAAATCAGTTGTAACCATGTGTTTATTTCTGGACTCTGACTCTGTTTTATTTATCTTTTTCTCTTTGTACCTACACTTTGCTGTTTTGATTACTATAGCTTTAGTATAATTCTTAGTGGCTCCAACATTATTCTTATTTTGTTGTTTTGACAATTCTCGTCCTTTTGACCTCTATATTTTTATATCATCTTAAGATTGCTTTGCCAATTTCTACTGGAAAAAGTGCTAAAATTTTTATTGGGGTTGCTTTAAATCTGTAGGTCTGTTTGGGAAACAGACATCTGATGTCTTAGCAATATTGGGTGAACTCTGATACTTTGTCTTGCAGATAATTTTTATTTTATCTAAATTATTGGCATATAATTGTTCATAATCTTCCTCTGCTCTCCTGTGTTTAGAAGGTCATGTCACCTCTTTTGATGTTAGATAATCTGTCTGCTATCTTTTCCTGATTAGTCTGACTAGTGCAGTTTTTCTATTAGAAAATAGTTTTATTGACTTTATTTTTTGTTTTCTATTTCATTAATTTCTAGTTTGATCTTAGTTTCCTTTCTCATGTCTCCTTTGGGTTTAATTTACTCTTGTTATTTTAGTTTCTTCAAGTAGAAGCTGAGGCCTTTCATTTTTTCTAGTATGTATGGATAGATATTTCGGTTTAAAATGTTTTCACATTTGCTTTTTTATTTCATCTTTGACTCTTGAACCTTTTAGAACAGTATTAATTTTAGTTTACAAATACTTCAGGTCTTTGCAGAGATTTTTTTCTGTTGATTTCCTGATTTAATACTTTTGTTGAACAGAGCCAGGATGTCACTGTGGTTTAGGTGTTGGTTTGCTAACTTTAAATTCAGCAGTTCAAACCTGCCAGGCCCTCAGGAGAAAAATAAGACTATCAACTTCTGTAAAGATTCTGTATTGTAAACCTTACATAAGATTGCTACCAGTAAGAATCAGCTCAGTGACAATGGGTTTGGCTTTTTTGTGGTAAGGGATGGGCTTTTAATGATTCTTAGTGACTAGTTGGTTTGAACTCCCTATCTTGTGGTTAGCAGTCTAACACTTAGCCAGATAGAGTACCTTCATTGTTTGGTAGAATGTTCTACAAATCAGGTCAACTTGATTGATACTGTTGTTGAAGTCTCTTACTAATCTGTAGATTTTTATATTTCTCCTTGCTGCTCTGTCCGTTTTGCTACATTATTTTAGAATATATGTCTTTAGCTCTAAAGTGTGTTTTTCTTAACTCAATTGTGCTTTTGTATCCAATCTGCTAACTTCTATCTTTTCATTGGAATTTTAAAGCCACTTGTCTTTAATTCACTATCTCTTGATAAGGTTATGTTTAAATCTGTCATCTTGTGCTTGGCTTTCTCCTTGTCACGTCTGTTTTTTCTTTTCTTTTTTCACCTTTTGGATTAATCAAATAACTTGGAATTCTACTTTCATATAAAACAAAAATGAGTTCTACCTCCTTGTGATTTTAGTGGTTATTCGGGGACAGGTGGGTCATTGCCATTGTGCTGCAGCACCTCGTGGCAGCCATACGCACAGCAGGTGTGATGCAGAGTGCTGCAGCATCCTCAGGATTGCCAGCATGCCCCCGTGCCGGCGTGCGGTTACTGACACTCCATCCCACTGAGGACTGATTGCTGCTGATGCCCTGTTCAAAGCAAGTAAATTAGACAGTGTTTTGTTTTGACCCACAGGGTTTTCATGAACTTATTCTCAGAAGTAGATCATCGGGCCTTCCGTATTAGTTTGTGGAAGTCTGGACGCTTTGCCACCTGTGTACCATGAGTGACCCCACTGATATTTGAAATACTGGTGCCGTAACTTCTTGCATCACAGCAACATGCAGGCCACCACAGCATGACCAATGAGGGGTGGCCGGGCTTGTATATAGTCCAGTTGACCTTTTAGGACCTCAGCCTCCTGCATAGTCAGCACCACATACTGTATATACTCCAGTGTAAGCTGACCCGAATATCAGATGAGGCACCTAATTTTACCACAAAAACTGCATTAAAAATGTGCTGAAAAACACAGCTTATACACAAGTGTATACAGTGTATTCACAGTTGACCCTTGAACAACATGGGCTTAAACGACAGGCCCATGTATGAGTGGATTTTTCTTGTTATTGCAGTGGAACTATTCACTAAAAAAGCACTGTGATACTAAACATCATCTGGTTTCATGTCGCTGCCTCGGCAGACATGGTTAGAGTTACTATCACTGATGTTCCTTATATGAAGTAGGGTAAAGAGATTTTTCATAAATGTATATGTCATAATAAAACACAGTTGCTGTAATCCGTGCTTTGCAGCTAGTCAAGAATCCTAAGTTAGTAATCAGAGCTGCCTTCTATCATACTTTATTGTTTTTGATTAAATTTTTACTGACGAGGTGACTGATACTTCTATCTGTATGCAGTTGAGCCATTGGAAGGGCTGTCTTCAGAGAAGCTGCAGTTTTCCATAAGTAGGATTGGTGGGGACAGGGAACTAAGAGGAACCTCGGGGAACCTCCTAGTTAGACAGTCTGTTTCCACTGTAACAGCAACACAGCTTTCCTCTGGTCACAAGAGACTACCACCTTGTGAGTTCATGGACTTCTTTTTATTGGTGAGATGCAATGAAATGCAGAACCCCCCAAACCAGAGCTACTGGAAAAAGAGGGCACATTTACTTCATCAGAACATGACTGTGTTCCTGACAGAACCATTGTTAGAGTACAGAAAATGTAAATGCAACATGGCAGTGGTAAACAAAAGTTAATTCAAATCGATTCCTAGGTATAATAGTGAAAGGGCACTCTTCCTTTCACCCTGGGTTCTAAGGCAGACAGCACCATATATGGACTAGTATAGAAACTATACCACATCCCATAGGATTGCACCCCAGCCTTTCGTTGTCTCCAAAATAGCTCTGTAACTGAACATTCCTTTCACTGCTAATCTGTTGTCTCACGCTCGTTACTTCTGGATGCTGGAGCATGTGATAAGACCAGTAAACCCATGTTTACTGTAAAATGTATCACCTGTTCTGAAACATGTTTTGTGAGATTCCAGTGCGGTGGGTAAGTCCTCGGTAAGCTACAAATCTATAGGTAGAATATGAATTATCCTCATGCCATTATTGTAGTTGCCCAATGTAATTAGCATGGGGCTGTGTTGCCAGCAAGCCCTGTGGGAATGTCCTATTAAGGACTCGGGCTTGGAGTATGGTCACATTTCTTTCAGGGTAGTATATTGGGCATTCAGCAATGTTAGCAGTCACATAGTCCATTGAGGGGACCACCCTCTCTCTAAGCCTTTACACATGTGTCATGGAGACCTGAGGGTACATGCAGGTTAAGTGTTGGGCTGCTACCCATGATGCAATCACTAGCCCCCCTGCGGGAGAAAGATGATACAGACTGCTCTTCACATCTTCAGAAACCTTGTGGCGCAATTGTACCCTGCAGAGTTACTACAAGCCAGGATCAACAGCATTGATTGGTTTGGTGTCACCGTGCAATGGTGTGTACATGTGAGATCATGAAGAGAGTCACCCACAGTCTTCATATACTCACCGGTATGCCAGTCCCCTGCCAAGTACCTAACACTGAGCAGTCCATAAGTCTATGGGTCAATATTCATCTCAGCCTCACTTGCTCTTCAAACATGATAAATTGATCCCTCCTGAATACATGTACAAGCAGGTCAGACAGTGTACCATTGTTATCCATTAAGTTTTCTTTGACTTATTTTCTGATACACAGACTTCTTGAGAGTCTTGAAAGACAAGAATGTTAAGTTACTTCAAAGACTTAAGGTGTGCCTGACCCTCACCGTGATATTTTCACAAGTGCTTGATTCATGTTCCATATTCCATGTCCAACTTTCATACGAGGCAAATATTCCCATTGAAATATTCAGTTTGTCTCATATGCATATGAAAGTTGGACACTGAATAAGGAAGACCGAAGAAAAACAGATGTGTTTGAATTTTACTGGAAAAGAATCCTGAACATACCAGGGACTGCCAAAAGGACAAACAAATCTGTCTTAAAAGCAGCCAGAATGCTCCTTAGAGGCAAGGATGGGGCAATGTCGTCTTACAGACTTTAAGCATGTTGTCAGGAGAGACCAATCTGGAGAAAGATGTCCTGCTTGGTACATTGGAGGGGCAGCAAAAAGGGAAAGGCCCACAACCAGACGGATTGGCACAATGACTTCAACAATGGGCGCAAGTATAGGAACAATTGTGAGGGTGGCAGAGAATTAGTGTTTTGTTCTGTTGTGCGTTGGGTGGCAATGGGTCAGAACGAACTGAAGGCAACAATAATTTTCAGAAAGAAATAATTGATCTTTGTAGCATATCTTAGTCTGAAGGCTTAACTGAACCTATCCACGGGAGATGAGTGTGCTGGCATCTGAAATACTAGTGGCACAACTGCCGTCATCATAGCAACATGAGAGAGGTGCATTGGCACAGCTGCTGCGCTGGTGGCTCTCAACCTTCTAGAGTGAGACAGGATTGGCACCATGAGTTAGCCGATGACTGCTAACATTAAGTGTAATGTTCGGTCCCTTCGGCCATTCCTCATTTCTTGGATATGAGTTTCCCAATGTGCAGCCAGAAGTTTTGCCCATAGGAGGATGATAGCCCATTGCTGTCAGCACTTCCTGTGAGTGAGATTGCATTACCGTGGCAGCCCACATAACTGAATCCATCAGTGTTTCCTTATGAGAAAAAGGCAACATCTCGGAACATTTAGCTGTAACACTACTGAAGGAGCCTGTTGGCAGTGCGCATTAAGTGTTGGCCTGCTAACTGAAAGGCCAGCAGTTCAAAACCACCGGCCATTTCTTAGAAGAAAGATGGGGTTTTTTGTGCTTGGAAAGGCCTACCGTCTTCAGAACCCCACAGGGGCTTCTACTTTGCTCTTTAGGGTCACTGAGTCAGAGTTGACTCATTGGCAGTGAAAAGTTTCCTGAGGAGCAAAACACAATTCTTGGCCTTTGACTTGATAATTGCCTGCTTCCCTTGAGAGTTAAATAGCACCAACAGTTTGTTATTTTCTACCATGCAACTCCAGGCTGAACACACTGCCATCGGTCAACTCCAACTTGGTCCTGTAGGCCAAACTCCAATTACCCCCATGGGTTTTTTAAGGTGCTTAAGCCACTGTAAATATCAAAATCCAGGTACATATACCAGGGATTCCTTGTTGGTCTTTTGTCTGCATTGTTTTCAGCAGTTCAGAACGACCAGCAGCTCCTGCGGAGAAAGACTGGACTCTATTCTTATAAATAATCAAAGCCTCAGAGACTCACATCAGGTCACTGAATCAGCCATGAGTCAACGGCAGTGAGTGAGAGGGAGATACACACCATTATCAGTCCTCACCGCCATCCAGTCACTTCTGACGCTAGTCACCCTACAGGTCAGGGGAGAACTGCCCAGGGGGTTTGCAAGGCTGTGAGTGTTTACGGGAGCAGAAAGCCTCGTTCGTCTTCCTCCCACAGAGCAGCCGGTGAGTCTGAATTACTTGAGGTTAGCAGCTCGACTCAATAACCCTCAATGCCGCCAGGGCTTATCAAGAGGTCTTAGGTGGCACAAAAGATTAAGAGCTCAAATATTACCAAAAAACGTGACTGCAGTCACCTAAATTCACCCAAGAAGAAAGATCCGCGTCTGACACCTCTTACTTCACAACAGAGAAATAGAATTAACATCAGCAGGCCAGTCTACGAGGTTGAAGTTGAGACGTGGGTCCACCCTGTTCTGACAGCAGCTATACCTCCACTCCTGCCTGTTCCTTCATTTCAGTAGCCACAAAGAACTCAATGATGGGGTTTATTAGGAAAGCTAAAAGGTTCAGGACACAGTTCCGACAGACAGCTTCTTAAACTATGCCTGCATGGTCCTGCCTGACCCCAATCTAGTGGTTACTTGGGCAGTGTCACAAAGCAATGTAAGCACTGTTAAATGCCCCAAGGGGCCACCGCTGTACCACAACCTTCAACTGTCTGTGGGTCAGCAGACCTAGGTCCCCAGTTAATTGCCTGGAGGCGCCCGAGCCACCTGCCCAAAGACATTCAGCTTTATTCACTCCCTGGGCCCAAACCACACCACGCAGCCTTAGGCTTGTTCTTGGGTTCTTAGGTGTCTGCTGCTGCCATTCCTCTGGTGTCACAGCTCTCAGGGAGCCTTAGGACAGTAGGATCTCAGGGTCCAAAAGATGTCCTCCACTCCTGGTTCTTTCTTGCCAGCTGACAAGGCGTCCAAGAAAGTCTGTCACTGTCAGCCAAAGCCGAGAGTGAGTGGATTCCAGACATTCTAAGTTTATTTCTGCAAAAGGAAGTTAGATTCAGTAAAAATCCAACAAGATATATATACCTTAAACTTTGTCACAAAGTTGGCAGTAATTAGGGAATAGTTCACAGGTGTTGATAGGTCTGAGAAGTAGTTTTATAATGAGCAAAGGACCTTCGAACAATGGGACAAATTGAGCAAGGTTCCTAAGAAACAGTCTACAGTTTCACAAGGGATTATTACATCATAATGGGTATCTTCATTTGGGGTGCGGGGGAGTCAGGCTGATAACCTCCTAAGATTTCAGGCCCCATGTTCCTCTAAATGGCCTTGCTTGCTTCCAGAGTTAGAATATCCTTACTGATTAAAAGGAAATTTTTGACGGGAGGGGAGCTTTTATATCCTGGGTCCCTTTTAACACACAATCTCAACAGACCAGAACCCAAACTATGTTACATTTTCTGTATTTTGATCCAACAGTCAACTCTTTCATTCCCTCTATCAGTAGACCCTGTTTGCTCTTTCTCAGATGGCTCATTTTATACCCAGTAAGAATAAAATTGACTAATCATCATGTTCCCAGTTCTATGCATAGCCAACACTGTTAATCACAATGAATCAATCCTAAGACCCAGTAAGAAAACAGAAAGTACGCCCCCTCTATTTGGTCTTCGTCATTTGGGGAGGATTACAAGGACTGTGGCTAGAAGAGCTATGCCAAGTAAATCTCCAACCACTGCTGGTGAGCTGACAAGTCAGCATTAAAAACCTTCATATCGAATTATGTGCACCCAAACAACACCCACGTCGCTGGTGGCTGCTACTGGTTATGTTGATAAAGGAGGAAGTAAATAACTCTTGACCCCACCTCTGAGACCCACGTATGGACCTTCAATTGAGTATCCCTGGTGTCTGAGTCTCAGGTTATTGGATTCTGCCCCGGCAAGGAGCGAGTAGAGGCTGCCTGCAGATTAAAAGAAGGTATGTATGTCCTGTTGAGGGATTTTGGACCGGGCCCTTGAAGTTATGCCTGCGAATGAGAGCCTGAAGAGGCTAGGATCAAGTATTTGTCTTTATGAGACTTTTTCCCTACTACTTGTTCTTGCCTGTAATATTCATTGGAGTTTCTATGATTTGTTAGTGAAAGCAAAACCTTCGAAAAGTTCTCAGGATGGTGTTTGGGGGGCAAGGGTGCTGCACCTCCCATCTGCAGGGGTGTGATTGACTGCAAAAGTCGGTGAGCGTCTCAATGGAAAGGGAAAAGTCTCGGCTCCGTCTCGGGGGAGCCTAAGGACCTAAGAGGACCAGACTTGGCTGTGGGCCCGCTGCGCTCTCTGTGGGCTCCCCATGATGGCAGCCACAGCTCCGGCCCCTGGGTCGGTCTGGTGCAACCGGTAAAATCCCTTCCCTCGGTCCTTAGTCAGAAACGGGGGCGGGGAGACGAGCGCTGCCAGTCCACATTTCTCCAGGGGGAACGGTTCCTCATCTCCATTTCGCTCCTCCGCCCAGCCTGCCGAGCGGGGCTTCTGCCCGCAGCCACGTTACCCGGCCGCACGCCGCCCTGGCGCACGGCTGCCCGATCTCCCCGCGTGGCCGCACGTCTCGGCGAGAGCAGCGACCGTGCGCCCGCCTCCCGCGCATCAGGATTGGCGGGCGCTGCGAGGGGCGGGGCCTGCGGGGACGGCCGGGCGGCCCACCACGCCCTGGACCTGCATCCCTGCCGCCATCCCCCAGGGGAAGTCACGCAGCACGGCTTCTTTCGCGCAGTGGGGCAGGACGACGAGGCAACTTGGGAGACCGGCCTCGCCTCCCGCGCTGCCGCCCCTGTCCAGGCAAGTACGGGGAGCCGGGCGGGCGCTCGCCGCGGCTGACTTCGGGCGGGCGACGTGGGGCGCGCCGCAGTGCGGGAGAGCCGGGCTGGGACTCGGGTAGTCGGGTACAGTGAAGTTTGCAAAGCCCGTGCAACGTTCCGACTTTGCTGTTTCGTGTGGACTAGAAACCCCTTTCAAAGAAACCTGCGAGAAGGGCCGCCTCGGAAGTGTCCCGAAGGCTCCGTGCGTGTCTGCGCCAAAGCTGAGCGTGGGGCTGGGTCGCCTTGAGCATCTCCTGCAAAGCCAAGGTGTTAGATCCAAGCCCCTGGACTGAGCGCTCTGTGCCAATTACCGCGAGGAGGCTAGTTTGGAACGGGACAGTTCTTAAGACAGTACACTTTTTAACAAGTGTGATGATATTGATATATAACATAATAGCAAGGGTTCCTGGAGAGTAGGGTGGTGGAGGGAGGGGGTGAAGAGCAGCTGATAGCAAAGAATTCAAGAAGAAAGAAAATGTTTTGAAACAGCTGGCAGTAATTAATTGTACAATATGCTGATTGAATTATGGATTGTTATACTGTCTGTAAGAGATCCTAATAAATTGATTAATAAAAAATAAAGTAAAAAAACACGTTAAAGAAAAAATACAGTTCTTAATTTTCTTCACTTGAACTTGTGTGTTGATTATAAATGGTGTTGAGTAATACCATTTTTAACTTAAGTTTTGAAATTTTCTAATAGTGAAGGAGAAATTCTTTACATGAAACCAGAAAACAGATATGCAATAGAATAATGACTTACCTGTGTGTGTGTGCATGTGCTGGGTTTTTTTTTTTTTTAATCTCTGTGTAGGTAGTAAAAATACAGCAGAACATTTGCCAATTCAACCATTTTTACCAGAGTGAACATTAAAGGCCACATTAGAGGTCTTTCTGTCAATTACCATGGTGTACTGAGAGCTCATGCCGTATCAGGGAACTGTGTGTGTATGCCTTAGGATTTCGGTCTCCAAAATGACCCGGGTGTGGGGGAAAGGACAGAACTTATAGTTTTCATTTTGATCTTAAAAATGAAGAAATTCTCATTGGTTACTATTTAATAGATTAACATACTAGTACACATTTTAGATAAGTATGCAAATATGAGAAGTTCCATAAATAAAAATGTGTAATCAAAAAAGGTTAGAGACTGCACCTAGGAATACAGTTATGCACATCAAATGGCGTCTGTGCTAAGTTGACTTGTGGGCACAGTGGTCACAGCACTCAGCTACTAGGATTAGCAATTCACCAGTCACATACCAAGGGCTATACGTGTGGCTTTCTTAAAGATTTACAGGAAGAGAAGAAAGGGGAAGCAATTCCAATGATCGACACATACCACTAACCCCCAAGGGGAATGTACACCAGAAATGTGAGTGAAAGGAGACAGTGGTTGGTGTAAGATATAAAAACAATAATAATTTATAATTTCTTAAGGCGTCATGAGTGGGGGAGGGAGGGAAGAAGAGGAGCTGATACTAAGGGCTCAAATAGAAAGTAAATGTTAAGAAAATTATGATGGCAACATATGCACAGATATGCTTGATACGTGTGAGATAGAGAATTTTGTAAGAGCTGTAAGAGTATGATCAAAGGCTCAATCCATGTGTCATCAAGGAAAATGTACTTGGGGTTTTCCACTGTCATCCACAGCCTTCTGCACACTGAGTAGTCACGATTTAGTTTCGCCTTTGGATTTTTATGTTAATATTTACAATCCTGGACTCAAACAGGCTGGTATTCTTCTCTGTGGACTTACTGAATGCCTTGCTTAGGCTGCTTGCTTCAAGGCAAGACTTTAAGATCATGGATGCTATTCTTTCTGCTAGCCCAGCACCCTCTGGTTTTTTCATCACACTTTGCTATATTCTAGCACCCATATCTTTAGTGACCTCTTCATGAAGGTGAACATCAAGTAGGGCCATGTCATAACGAAAATTGTTCTTAGTTTGAGGCTGGAATTCAGTGTACGCCCATAGCTGTTCATGTATCTCTCTTTCACTTTAAAGGCATCATTATCATTTTACGATAGATGGCATTAAAATCATCTCCATGGTACCTAAGATAATTCTGTTGATAGTGCCATTAATTTAGTCAGTGGTATAGAATTTAAAATACTTTTGGGAGAAGGAAATTATACAGATATGGCCAGCAGCAGACTGCAATACATTAACTGTTGACTTGTACGAATTAAACTCAAGTGACTAGATACTATTTACACAAACAAAAGGGGTTGGTGATAGGGCAAAATTTTTAATATCCTTCATTCACAAAGGCAGGACCATGCCTAACCAGCTTAATATATGTCATAAGAAAGCAAGGATGACATTAAAATAATATATGGGGGGTCCCATGTCAACATTCACTGGGCACCCTCAAAGGAAGAGAATCCAACCAAAGTTCAATGACTGACAATTCCGTAATCCTGAGATAGCAACCCTCTTCTTTGAGCTGGTAATCTTTTATGTAATTTTTTATTTGTTGCTGCTGCTATAACACCACTATCTAAAAACAAACCCACTGAGTTGATTCTACAAAGCAACCTTACATCGGGTTTCCAAGGCCGTAAATCTTTTTTTTTTTTTAGTTTTTTAGGCATCACTGCCCTCTGGTGGTGGAAGTAGGAGGCCCAGCCTTTGCTCCTGTGAGCTGGAATTGAACCACCATCCCAGTGGGCCGCAGTCCTGCGCAAAACCACTATGCCACCAGGGCTCAACCCCAAGACCGTAAATCTTTATGAGAATACATAGCCTCTTCTCTCTGCTATAGAGCAGCTGGTGGTTTTGAACTCATGTTGCAGTTAATAGGCTAACACCTAACCCACAACATTATCAAAATCTCTATGCTCTTGAAAAATAAGCAGAGTGTGATTTGCAGCTCATACCAAATGAGAAGAAAGGAATTTTAATGAACATTTCTATTCATTATTCTGATCTCTAGTTTTTAAATTTTTCCATCTGTATCTTCTCTTCACTGTATTTCTCTTATTTGCATTTACAAATTCCTTTGTGGCCTTCATTGGAATGCACTGTGGAAGATTTAGATATGTTACAGTTGAGAAGCAAATACTGTTAGGTATGCATCATCCTGGAACAGTCAGGATCAAGAATATAGCCATACCTGGGTAGAGCACAAGTTGAACAGGAATGGGCAGCAAAGTGGGAATATATTGATGGATATGTAGAGACTTGACAGATAATATTTTATATGTATATTAGTCTTTGCTGTTACTATATAATTGATATGGAGTATACAGGAGACAAGTTTATGAAATCATATTAGGCAAAAGCAAACACCTTGAGAGAATGATTTCGTGGACCTGGGGAATCATGGTCTTGGGAGACACCAAGGTCAGTTGGCACAACAGTTCACAGAGACAGTGTTCTACCTCCTAAAGGGAGCAATGACTGGGCTCTTAAAAGCTCGTGAGCAGCCATCCGAGGTGCCACTGTCAGTCTGGCCCCATACAGGAGAAAGGAGAGTGAGAAAAATCAAAAGACACATGAAAACAGCTGCTCAGTCTAATGGCCTAATGGATCAAGCAAACATCAGTGTCCACACGCAGACAGCAGGATTAGATGGTGCTGGGGTGTCACTATCCACTACAATGCAAAGGATCGCATTGGATCCTGGATAAAGTAGGAGAAAAATGTGGACCAGAACTCAAAATCATAAAAGAGACCAGGTATGCTGGTTGGATAAGACTGCTGAGATCCCAAGACTCTCTGGCCCTTCGCCACCCTCCAGGTCTGGAACTACACTTGTCCCTGCACTACAACAGTCAGTCATTGAAGAGTAAAGGGCAGCACGTACTCAAGGACAAGATTGAGATGGTTAGGAAAGGAGAAATAAAAAAACAGAAAGCACGTAAGTGATTGTACATTAAGGAGATGGCAAGGGATGATTTAAATAAAAACGGGATACTTACTAAGTATAAAACTATGAGATGCTCTGTAAGTTCTTTTTTAAAGATGTGTGCCTTCTGGATAATTCTAGCTCATAATGAATCTGTATCACACAGTAGAACTGCCCCATAGGATTTCCTGAAGCTGTAATCTCCAAGGGAGTAGACTGCCAGGCCTCTCCTCTCCGAGAGGCTGACGGGTTCCAATTACGGGCCTTTCAGTTAGCAGGCAAGTCAAGTGCTTCACAAGTGCACGGATACTAAAGGGGCAGTGAGGGAGAGAGTAAGGAGTTGAATGGCAGGAGTGAGGGTGGACAAGTGACAATCACACTGACTCACTGAAAAATATCGGATTGATGTAAATACTGCTGATTTCAGAATGTGTTCTGGCACCTCACCTCTTCGATGTCCCAGGAGTTACTGCCCTAGTCCTCTTGTCAAAAGACCATTTTGCTGCTGACCCTCTATGGTGGGGTGCTGTTAAATATTGAATGTCTTTGTGTATTCCTGACTGAGAATGCTTTCTAATAAGAAACCTCTTTCTTTATTACTACGTCCATAAAAAGTGTGCCACCATGAAACATTGTTGGTTTCTAGGACTCTCTAATCTGGAAACATCCACGCATCTTTCTTTTGAGCCTCATTTTGATTAAGAGGTACAGTTTGCCCTTAAATGTTGTGCTTTATAAAATCTCCTACTGGTTTGAGAAGATTCTGTTCTTTAATATCAGTTCCCATTTTTAAATATAGAAAATGAAAGAAAATGTCTTCCAGTTTACTGAGAGGAAGGTGCAATAATTTTTTCTTAGTATTAGTTTTCTTTTTGCTTTCAAAAGAAAGTGATAGTCTTTGATTTGGAGAAATCCTGAATGGTACCAGTTAACATGCAGTAGAGGACCTAAGGACTTGGTTTACAAATTTTAAAATTACACAGATTTATAGTGACTAAGGCAGTGCCATGACTGTCAAGGTTTTAGAGAAAGGTCGCATTTTATGAATCAAAAAAGTAAAAAGAAAAAACAAAACAATGGGATAGTTAAACAGAGAAGGTCTAAAATGTACAAATATATCATATAAGGCCATAAAGTTCACATGACCTCTATTTGCAAGAGAAAACCTGGAAGATAATTTGTTTAAAGAGCACACAAACAAATATTTTTCAGGTTGTAAAATAATTATAGATGATGGCAACATATGTACAAATGTCCCTGGCACAATAGATGTATGGTTTGTTTAGAGATCTGTAAGACACCCCCCCCAAAAAATGATTTAAAACAAAACAACCCCAAAAAAATGATTGTAAAAAAGTGTACCCACTCATACAAGGGGGTAACAAAAAAAAAGGAAAAAGCTCCACTGCACAGAGCTTTTTTTTTGGGGGTGGGGGGGAGCATCACTACCCTCTGGTGGTCGTGGGAGCTACCCAGCATGAGAGCTGCCGCTGGATTTGAACCGCCAAGCCTGCGGGCCGCATTCTGGCACTCCAACCACTTACGCCACCAGGGCTCAGCCCCACACAGAGCTTTGATAGTACACATTTTACCGCTACGTGAACATTGAGCAACTCGCTCCAAGTTAGTGCACCCAGTGACATCACCTGAGAAGGTTCTCTCTGGTCACAGTGAATTTTTTCATAAAAGCAGTTTTACTCAAACCTCATTCTTTGGGATGGCTGATTTAAGAGAACAATGTGCGGTTATGAAATATTTTTTGCTCAGAACAAATGGCACAGAAACTGCTGTGATGTTGAACACAGCTTAACACAGTTGAACAGTGCTACAAGAACTAAGGAAACTACTCATGTATATAAATAGTTTTCTTGTTTGAAAAAAAAGGTAAATTGTTGATGGATGCCAAGCCTCATTCTGGACATCTGTCAACTTCCCAAATAGATTAAAGTAGTGGCAAAATTGCAGCATTTGTGTCCAAAGACTAACGAGGGACCATTGAAGAGATGGGGAAGTTATCTGGACTATCTTGGAGTTACGTTCAGTGAATTTTAACAGAAGATTTGGGGATAAGAAGCGTTGCTTTTAAATTTGTGTGTAGGGTTCTGACTGACCTGGAAAAAAAAAAAAAACATCAAGTGGAAATGTGCCATGCTTTGAGAGAACATCTTCAATACAATGCAGACTTTTTCCTCAAGGTCATTACTAGTGAGAAGACATGTTGCTGTTCTTATGACCCTGAAAGCAAACATCAATCAAGGCATCTTGCCCACCAAAAAAGCTCGTCAAGTGATATCAGAGATCAAGGCAATGGTCATTTGTTTTTTGTGTTTGTTTTTTTTTTAATGTGAGGGGGGTAATACATTTGGAGTTCATTCTACCAGGTCAGACTGTACATCAAGCTTTCTGTTTAGAGGTTCTGAAAAGATAGTGTAACAGTGTGTGGCAAAAAAAAAAAGGTCTGATTTATGGCAGACAAGAGGCTAGTTTTGCCACCACACCAATGCACCTGCTCACTTAGCCATTTCAGTGACTCAGTTATTGGCATAAAAAAATCATGCCTCTCTTGCCCCAAACACCTGACTTTGCTCCATGTGACTTCTTTTTGTTTCCACGAATGAAGAGGGACATGAAAGGACAGCGATTTGATGATGTGGAAGAGGTGAAGAAAAAGATGAGGGAGATGCTGTCAGTCAAACAGATGAATTTGAAAAATGTTTCCAAGAATGGAATTGCAGATTTGACAGATGTATTAAGTGTAATGGAGAGTACCTTAAAGGGGATAAGTTTGCTCTGTAAAGAAAATTACTACATAACTTGGGGATAAAAGATCTTTGTTGGGGGTACCCCCTAATATATGTATATACATGCATATGTTCTTAATTATCTATTGTCCACAGGAACCCAGTGTTGCCTTGCTGCTACAGTTCCTTGTAATCTATTTTTGCTGCATTTTGTTTTGCAATGCTAGTACTGTATATGCGCTATGTTTTTGAGAACTACTGGCCCCTCGAGATTCTGTATGTAGTCCTGGTGGCATATTGGTTATGAGTTGTCTGCTAACTGCAAAGTCAGCTGTTTGAAACCACCTGCCGCTTCTCAGGGGGAGAATGGGGCTTTCTGCAGTCACGGCCTCAGGCACTCCCAGGGGCAGTGTCATCAAGTCGGTTCCGACCCACAGTGACCCTACGGACAGTAGAAGAAATCGCTTCTTCTGCTTTTCTTTAGCAGAAGAAAGCACTGTGACAGCCTCACAATTGTTCCTGTGCTTGCAGTCACTGTGTCAGTTCAGCATGTGGAAGACCTTCCCCTTTTTGCTGCCCCTCTACTTCCCCAAGCACGAAGTCTTTCTCCAGGAACTGCTCTCTCCTTACAACATGTCCAGAATGCTTGAGACAGAGTCTCATGATCCTGGCCTTTAAGGAGCATTCTGGTTTTTCTTTTTCCAAGACAGATGTATATACTGTTTGGAAGTCTAGGAGTCCTGGTGGCTTAGTGGTTATGTGTTGAGCTGCAATTTTTCAAGGTTGGCAGGTCAAAAACATTAGCCCCTCCTTGAAAGAAAGATGGATCTTTCTACTCTGTAAACAGTTCCTGTCCTGGGAATGCACAGGGGAAGTTCCACCCTGCCCTATAAGGTTGATATAAGTCAGTATTGACTCCTTGGCAGTGAATTTGATTTGATTTTTGCTTGGGTGTGATTCAATATTCTTTGCCAGTACCATGATTCAAATGCATCAATTCTTCTTCAGTCTTCAGTCTTTCTTATTTCATTGTTTGCACAACTGCCTTTGATCAATGTATAAGTTTTACATGAGCACAATGAAGTGTTCCAGAATTCCCATTGTTTTTAAGGCTATTTATAATTTGTTATGATCCAAACAGATGAATGCATAGTCAATAAAACACAAGTAAACAATTTTCTGACATTCTCTGTTTTCAGATAAGATGCATCTGACATCAACAATGGTAGCCCTTGTTCCACATCCTCTTCTGAATTTGACTTGAACTTCAGGCAGCTTCTAATTACTACTAAAACATTATTGGATGAGCTTCAGCAAAATTTTATTTGCATGTCATATCAATGATACTGCTTTATAATTTGAACATTCTGCCGGCTCACCTTTCTTTGGAATGTGTACAAACATAATTCTTTCTTCTAGTAGACGGCCAATAAAGCTGTCTTCCAAATTTCCTAGCATAGACAAGTACTGTATGTACTCGTGAATAAGCTGAGTTTTTCAGCACATTTTTAATGCAGTTTTTGTGGTTAAATTAGGTGTCTCAGCTGATAGTTCGGTTGGCTTATACTTGCGCATATATGGTAAGTGATTCCCACTTCAGAAGTTGGCTGAAATCATTCACTTGGCTTGCCATCAATCCCTGGAGCCTTGATTTTGCCTAATATTTTCAGTGTAGCTTGAACGCCTTCCTTCAGTACCATTGGTTCTTCCTTTTATGCTCTCTGCTGAAAGGGTTGGACGTTGAATAGTTATTTTTAATATAGTGACTGTATTTTGCCATCTTCTTTTGCTGCTTTGTTCATCCATACCCCTTAGAGTCTTTCCCATAGAATCCTTCAATATTGCGCCCCGAGGCTGGGAAAGCTTTCTGAGTTCTTTCAGCTACGCTGAGGATGTTCTTCCATTTTGGTTTTCTAACAGTGGGGTCTGTGCACATGATAGGATTTCGTCTCTCAAGCTTCCCTTTGGCATCCTGTCCACTCTTGGACTCCATCATTTCTTCCCTTTGCCTTAGCTCCTGCTCTAGGGCTCAGCAAATTGCAGAGTCTTTTCTGACGTCCACTTGCATCTTTTCTGTCTCACGTGTCTTTTCAGTGTGCTCTGTTTCCTTCGTGAGTGATGTTCTGAATGTCTCCCTACAGCCCCTAAGGACCTCTCTCATTAGTGTTCAATGCAGTAAATCTCTTCTTGAGACAGTCTCGGCAATTATGTGGGATAGGTTCAAGGTCATATTTAGACCTTTATGACCTTGTGTTAATTTTCTTCAGCTTCAGTGTGATTTACATATAAACAATTTACGGCTTGTTATTACAGTTGGCCATATACAGTCTGATTTTAATTGCTGATATTGAATCTCCATCATTTCTTCCCACCAAGTCCCCCAAAACTAGTAAACTCGCTGCCACCAAAATCAAGGCTGACTCACGGCAGCCCCCTGTGGATTTCTGAGACTGTCACTATTTAAGGGAGTAGAAAGCCCAGTCTTTCTCCTAAGGAGCTGCTGGGGGTTTCAAACTACTGACCATGAAGATTACAGCCCAAGTCACAGCCATTACAGTACCAGGGCTCCTGTTTCGTTCTTCAGATATAATTTAACCTCTGTGTACAAGTCCTTTGGAGAAGTCCGTGTGTATAGTCACATAGTTGTTGAAACAAATATTACTTGTTCATCAGTCTGTATGTTGCTGTGTATGACATCAAAACATTGCCAGATACTGCAGCCCTGATCAATGGAAGCTGAGCATTGTCAGTGTAGTCCCAAGCATGGACTCTTTGGGTCAGACTAGGGAGGACTTGCTTTCTCAAATTAGAGTTGTCCATGGTGATTCAATGGAGTAAAGTCCATGAGAATAATCCTTCAGGATCTTCATCTGTTGATGGGGCACAACTTAAAATGGGAAGAGAAACCTGCAAAGATCTATTAATAATCAGAACTTGGAATGAAATAGGAATGAATGAATGTATGAAATCAGAATACAGGAAACTTGGAAATTGCCAAAAATGAAATGCAATGCATAAAGATTGTATTAGTGAGCTGAAATGGGCTGGCATTGGCCGTTTTGAATCAGAAAATCTTTTGGTTTACCATGCCATGAATGACACAATCAGCAAGACTGGTTTTGCATTCATTGTCAAGAAGGACATTTTCAAGATCGCTATCGGAGTACAGTGATTATATCTATGCAGTCTGTGAGAGGGTTATTTCCAAGGGAACCCAATCAATACAACCATCATTCTCATTTGCGCACAAATTATGGAAACTAGTGATGCAGTCTGAAACCAATCAAACATGCAATCAAGATGCACTGATAGTTATTTGAGATTAGAATGCAAAATTTGGAAACAAAGAGGAAGGAATCGTAGTTGAATGGTTTTGATGATAGAAAAAAAAGCTGGAGATTTGATCTATAAGGGTTCGTTATAGTTGACTTTTTCCATTCGTTATTATGGAAGCAATTTCTCATGTAATTAAAATTGTAACAAATATTTTAATGATCTCATAGGATTAGATCCTATGGATTAAATCATATGACATGATTTATGTTGTTCTTCAGTTTTGAGGCAATTCAATTGTCCATTTAATTTTGACTTATGATACTATGTGCAACTTCTTTAGTGAAAATAAAATATAGTATTTAACTCAAGTGTAGAATTGTGACACAATTTCTCCATGAAGCTTATGGTAAGAGAACGCTAAATAAATTTGAGAAGCTAATAAAGGTCCCATGAAAACCCATGTGGGAAAGGGTGAGATTGAAGAAGCAAAGAGGCGAGAGGCATGAGATGAGGGTGAATGTGGCATTTTTGGTCAAATCCAGACATCATTACCTAAGTGCAGGGTTGTAAAAGGGAATTGATCAGAATGCAGATATACCTCTTTTTATTGTGCTTTACTTTATTGTGGTAGACAGATTTTTTTTCACAAATTAAATGTTGGTGGTAAACTGCACTGAGCAGATCTGTTGATGCCATTTTTCAAATAGCATGTGTTCTCATTTCTGTATTACATTTTGATAATTCTCACATTTCACTTTTTAAATAATGCTATTGTATATTTTATAGAGTACTAAAAGCCAAACCAAAACCCAAACTCACTGTCAATATTGAGTTGATTCGGACTTATGGTGAGTCCTTGGGACAGGGTAGAATTACTTCAGTGGATTCTCAAGACCACCTCTTTAAGGAAATAAATAGCTTCATTATTCCCCCTCAATGCAACTGGTGGTTTTGAGTTGCTGACTGTGCAGTTAGCAGCCCCATGTGTTACCTGTAGGCCATCAGGGCTCCTTAGATGTAGTATAAATTTTAGTATAGTGTAAACGTAACTTTGAATACATTAGGAAACAAAAACAATGTGATTCACTTGATTGTGATATTAGCTTTATTGCAGTATTCTGTACTGGACCCATAACATCTTCAAGGTATGCTGTATGTTTGTTTTTGTTTATCTTTCATTCTAGGTCTATATGAGATAGGCAGGACAAACAATCCGGGGAAGAATACAATGGGACCCGCTGCTGGGGGTAGGGCGAACAGAGGAGGGTGGGAGGGTGAAGCCAAAAAACTCAGTGAGAAGAGGGAGCCGGGAGGGGGAGCTGGAAGCCAGGAAGAAATTGATGGCGAGGAGGACATATTATGCCTGGTGGAGTTTGATCAAGTGCAATGTATCTGAGAGGAATTACTGAGCGCTGAATGGAGGGTGAGCATGATAGTGGAGCAGGAGGAAGGTGAAAAGAAGTAGAGGCAAAAGCTATTTATAGAGGTATAGCTATAGGCATGTGTATATGTAAAAATATAATGAAAGGAATAGAGGCCAGTGCACATGTTATGTATTAAAATAGACACTTTAGATCTCTACCCAAGACCTCCCTTAGCACAAGAACACTTTGTTCTTATAACCTGATACTCTTTGATACTCACCTTCCTGACACGATCGCTGAAGAAAAAAATGGGTACATAAGTAATTAGGGTGAAGAAAGTGGATGGTGCCTAGCTATCAAAAGATATACCATCTGGTGCTGAGCCCCGGTGGCGTAGTGGTTGTGCGCGGCACTGCGGCCCACTGGGATGGAGGTTCAATTCCAGCAATGGGGCTAGGCCTCCTACTCCCACCACCGGAGAGCAGTGATGCCCCAAAAACAACAACAACAAAAAAAGATATACCATCTGGGGTCTCAAAGACTTGAAGTTAAATAGAAAGCTATCGGGCTCAGCCCCGGTGGTGTAGTGGTTGTGTGCAGAACTGTGGCCCACAGGGCTAGCGTTTCAAAATTCAGCAGCAGCTCACCAAGAGCAAGGCTGGGCCTCCTACTCCCACCAGGGGGCAGTGATGCCCCCCCAAAAATAAAAAAATAAACAGCTATCTAGCAGGGAAACACATAAGCCCACAAGAAAAAGCACATCAGCCTGAGTGATCATGAGGTATAAAAGGTGATCAGGTGTCAGGTATAAAAGATCCAAAACAAACAATAATATCAGGGTGAACAAGAGGGTTTGGAGTAGAGATTCAAAGCCCATCTGTAGACAATTGAACATCCTCTCATGGAAGGGTTGCAGGAAGGGACGATTCAAAAAGGGTGCAGTATAACACTGGTGAAGTACATATCATTCTAGTGCAGTGATTCTCAACCTTCCTAATGCCGCAACCCTTTAATACAATTGCTCATGTTGTGGTGACCCCCACACCAACCACAAAATTATTTTTGTTTCTACTTCATAACTGTAATTTTGCTACTGTTATGAAATGGGAGGCCCCTGTGAAAGGGTTGTTTGACCCCCCCCCAAAGGGGTCACAACCCTCAGAATCACTGCTCTAGCATCTAATTCCTGAATTCTTCCTCCCTTCCCCTACTATCTACCTTACCAATCCAGCTAGTCCCGAGTGCACATATTGGTACAGATAAGAGCACTTGACACATGAAATTCAGGACAGATAAAGCCCTCAGGAACGGTAGTGGGAGTAGTGCTATCATGAGAGTAGGAGGATGGTGGGGGTGGACAGGTGAAGGGGGAGAGAGGGGAACACATTACATAGCCCTCCCATAGGGGGATGAATAACAATATATAACCCTCCAGGGGGATAAATAACAGAAAGGTGGGTGAAGGGAGACAACACGCAGGCTAAGACACTAAATAGTAATAATAATATATAATTGATCAAGGTTTCATGTGTGGGGGAAAAGAGGAGCTAATACCAGAGGCTCACATAGAAAGAAATTGTTTCAGAAATGTTGATGGCAATATATGTACAAGTGTGTTTAATACCTTTGAATGAAAAAAAATCTTTGAATGATATAGATTGTTATAAGATTTGTAAGCGCCCCCCCCATGAAATGATTAAAACATAATTATCTATGAATACTAAGATAATAAAGGTAGGTCAATTTAATTTAAATATTTCCTTTACTTACAGAAAATATACAGATAAGAATATAGAGTATTAAAAAAATATCATTCTGGATGCTAAGTATTAAATGTATTGGAGTCTGTAAGACTTATTGATAGAGAATAAAAATGTGACAGAAAGGAAAGAGGAACAATTTTGGCCCCAGGTCTTATTACCTCAACCCTCTTAACCTGTCCTAAGCACAACTCAGATTGTGTCACTCCCCTACTGAACCATCTGCCTTAATGTCAAATCTGATGTCCTCCTGAGAGTGACTTATTAGGTTCGGTAATTGTCTTGATCCTAGTTACCTCTCATCTCTCATCACTACATCGCTCCCATCAGCACATCCATGGAGTTGAATCATAAACATCTGGTACAAAATTAAACATACCCTGTCCTGGTGCCTTAATGGCTTTATAAATGCTGCTTCTACTGCCTGAAAAAAATGCCTACTTCTCTCTGTGGGGCCAATGTCGACAGTCGTAGCTCAGGGAACACTTCCGAGGGTTCTCTGCTCTTCACAGTGGCTGCTATCCTGTGTAGTGCCACACTGCACACCAGCACAGTAAGTCATAATGCTCTATTTGCTCCACCTGGCTTCACCTCTCTAAACCCTACCAGGTCATGGTGCCAAGTGAAGTTTTCAACAAGATGTGTTCATTTATAATAATAGAACTTATATTAAGTATACATATTATATTATGTGTAAGACCATTAGTATCTTTGTGTATTAATCATTATTTACATGTGGAGAATATTCTTATTGACATATGATGAAACCATTGATTTTGCATGTGTTTGCCACTAGATGATGCTGTTTGAATAGAAAGGAGGCATACAGGCTCTCCAAGAATGACAGATCCAAGCCTTAGGTGTCATAAATTTAAATGTGTATAATTTCAGGGGCAGTGAGTGAAATCCATGAGCTTTGTCCATGCTAAACACATGGACAAACTAAAAATTGCACATACATATGTATTTTATTATCAAATGACTCCCAATGGATAGCTTATTTATTACTACTACTTGGGAACCTTTCTTTCCAACTGGTCAAAATGTTTTAAAAATGCAAACACTTCCTCTTAATATTAGGACATGGAATTATCAGGCATGTCTAGGTGAGCAAAATTATCTCATCTTTAGGTTTTAAAAACACACTATCTACTGATGAATGCCAGGTATATATCTCCTTGGCCAGACTTCTCTCTGAAACCTTAGACTCTGTGTTTAAGGCCTTTTCAACAGCATCAGCAAATTCTAACAGTCGTACCTTTAGAATGTATCCCAAGCCTCCCTGTTCCAAGTCGCCACCCTTTTTTTTCTGCTGATTTTCTGCAGTAACCTCCTAGCTAGCTAGTGTTCTGCCTTTGCGCTTGACTCCCTTCAGTCTATTCTCAGCACAACAGCCACAGTGATCCTTTGAAAACTGAAATGAGATCACACCCTTCCTCTCCTCTGCTCCAAACACCCCACAGTTTCTCCGCTCAATCTCCTTCCACTCTACCCTATGCTCCTTCCAACCCTGGTATGTGGGCATTGTGCCCACCCCCACCCCCGTTCCTTAAACACAGCACATGTTCTCCAGCCTCAAGGCCTGTGCACACATTGTTCTCTGAATAGAAGGCGCTGCTTCCCTTTTATTGATGCTTTTCTCCACCTGTCATCCCTTTGTCATGCCTCAAAACAAACATCTGCCTCTCAACAGTCCTCATTTCCCATTTTTATTTTTCATAATATTTATCATCCCATATATAAATGTATGCATATATGATTTTATCAGTGGATATATATGTATACACTTACAAATACACACGACAACCTTCAAATAACTCATGGAAAAATTGCATTATTTTTTGGTTCTTTTTTCATGAGCTTCTTTTACCCAAGCCATTAACTCCCAAAGAAACCCACAAATTGAGTTGATTTTGACTCATAGTGACCCTGTTGGACAGGGTAGAATTGCCCCTGTTGGTTTCTGAGACTGTCACTGTTTACAGAGTAGGAAGCCTTCTCTTTCTTCTGCAGTGCAGCTAGTGGTTTTGAACTGCTGACCTTACAGTTGGTAGCCCAACTCATAGCCCACTACCCCTCCAGGGTGCTGAGTTCTTAAAAATTGTCTCAGTTATGTTTATATCGCTCTCTTTTTAAAGATTATCCAACTCCCCCTACCAGAACTTAAGCTCCATGAGAGTAAGAATATTTTTCTGCTTTGTGCATTGCCAAACCTTGCTTCTAAAACATTATACAGTACCACAGTTGATTCAACCCAGTGTGGCGGTATAGGACAGAGGTGAGTCTCTGAGCAGACAACTTCATCTTTCTTCCATAGAGAAGCTTATGAGCTTGAACCGTCACCTTTCAATTAGCAGCCTAGTGCTGAACCCACTGCACACATGGGTCCTTAAAACATTATATATCTTTGTTGGATCATTAAATTCAGATGGTACCTTTTAAAATATGTACTAGATAGATGTTTTTCACACCTAAGAAAAATAGGTTCTTTCTTTAAGATATTGTTTTGCATTTTAAGATACAGTCTCAGTCTGTCAGTAAATTATAAAACCTCACTCAGTAAAACTGATGGCTAGAACAAAGATCTCAGTGGGAGAATATCTGAGTGTTAAAATTCAGGAGAACAACAAGTAATGAGGACATTTTTTAATAAAAGGAAAATTACTTCTCAAGAATGTCATGCAACCAAGAATGAATGCGTCAGGTAAGGGAAGAGAGGAAGGTGCTTCTTAAAGAAGTCACAAGGGCTGTTTTCTATTATTATAAATTAGTTTGCATGCTCTGGGGTTTTATATAGATGGAATCATCCAATACATACTCAATCTTCATACAATACAAATACTTT
>PVJH01014377.1:0-57143 GCA_004026705.1 Nesogale talazaci
CCCCCCCCCCCCCCCCCCCCCCCCCCCCCCCACCGCCCCGCAACCCCAACAGGTAACTGAATCGTGCCGGAATGTGTAGGATCTGCCAGAGAACCGGGCGGGAGGGATTAAAAAAGAGAAGAAAACGTGGTTAATGTGATGCAATTTGACAAAAGGCAATAAAATAAACTCCAGTGTTTCTTCAAGGCTTTGAAAAGTTTCCCAGTATTGTTTTACCGAATCTAAATTTAAGCATCTAGCTTTTTTTTTTTTTTAAGCCACAGCAACGAACCTCAGAAATCTTTTAACTCTTTGCCAGGACCTGGTTGGTACAGAGCAGAAAACTTCTCGTGTGTAAAAGAAAATAATTATTGTCTGTTGCTTATAGGCTGGAGGAAAAAGTTTTCTTCTGGCTTCACTTTTAATGAAGTACAGTTATAAAAAAAAATCTTTCTTTCTGAAAGGTCTAGGAGACTTAGCCCAGGTGAAGAAGATGTTCAAGCCTTTGTAAAAATACATGTCAGCTTTTTTTTTTTAAGTACTGTGGACTTGGTGCCCCCTAACAGGCATTACAAAGTTGGCCTCAGAGTTCCCTGTCTGAATATTATGAAGTGTTTTTCTAGGTGGAGGAGGTGTTTGCAGTCATGCCACCACTGTGGAAATACAAACAAATGCCCTATTTACTTGGAATTGGGTGGGAAGGATGGAAGTTGTCTTAAAACTTTCTTGCCAAAGTTGGCGGTGTGTATTTTCTTACCCAGACCAGCAGTTGGCCATTTTTGAAAAGTGACTAGCTATGTCCCTTGGAATCGGCACTTCAAGTAGGTTTTTCTTAGAAAATTCTGGACACAGGTAATTTGAAAGGAATGCATTTTCTTCATTACTAGAAATTAGAATTCCAGAATTCATGTGATAATTTGGCCACAGCTGGAAAGAAAAGAGATGCTTATAAGAACATTTGGTTATGTTCTTTTCCACCAGGGGCCCCTATGTTGGTGCGGATGGGGCCTGGGAGGGGAAGAATTTGCTTGTTTGATATAGCCCTGGGGTTTTCACCCAGCAGTATTTGTCGACTTGGCCACCTACTGTGTGCCCGGCTGGTCATTGAGTACACACTCATTTCTAGATAATGACCATCTGGCTCAAACTGATAAAAACCAGATTAAATAAGCCTTCATTAGGTGTGAAAGACACTCCTGGCCCCAGTTTCAAAGTTCCCTGACACCTAAGGAGTCTAAAGTTGGCACCTGGTGTTGATTCTAAAGCTCATATCAGGTAGCTGCAAGAAGCAGAGTGGGGACCTTCAAACCTGAACGGAGAGCGTGGAAAGCGTGGAGTGGACTGAGAGCAGGGACCTTCTGCAGTTGGGAGTGCCACCAGTGGTGTCGAAGCCACTGTGTAGGAGTTGGGGAATCCTAGGAGTATCCCAGAATTGGAGCTCTAGGCTTTGATGGAAAGTAGTATTTTGTCAGTAGTATTTTGTTTCTATTGCCATTGCCCTGGCTATCGGTAGTGGTGGCAGCGACCTCGGTGCCTGTCTGCCCTAAACAGTATGAGCTTGGCACCTATCTCTACCTGCGATGCCAAGCTGCATCCCCCTCCGGAGTTTTGGAGTGGGTCTGACAGGAAAGCCTTTGTTCACACTGACTGCACCAGAGGCGTCAATGTCATTGATTCAGTGATAACAGCCTCAGTGGAGAACCACAGGGAAGCTGCACCCATCTGGCCCCACCCCCATTGCCAGACTAGCAGCCTTAATCTTGAAACCCAAGAATATTTTTAAAAAGAAGATTAGGGCTGTATCATCTGTGCCCTCAGAATTGATGGCAGGGTAGGGGAAAGCATTCTGCATGAGAGAGGCGTTCGGTTTGATGGCCCTTTATGGGTATTTCTCTGTACTCTTCTCACATGCCAAAAACTCCGGCACAGTGAAGACTCGATTGTCTTTTGCATACACTTTTGTATACTTTGGGGGTATACGTTTGTAGACACTCAACTGTGCATGGACGCAAGGGAAGTTATTTTTAAGGGGCTTGGTTTGTATGTTTTCCTAAAACCTTCCTTCCTGTTCTGTCTGCTCTCTCTTTTAGGCCTCTGCTCCTTTTTCCCAGAGACTGAAGTGTCTGACTGGTGCTTGGAAATATGTTTTTCATAGTCTCCTTTCTTCTTGATCCAAATGCAACTCTCGGTCCTCTCCTACTCCTGTTTTTTTTGATATGCACAGATATGTTTTGTTTTTTAAAGATTAACAGATTAGTGGAGGGCTAGACTGGAAGCTAGGGAATGTTGACTGCTGCCTCAGGTCCATTGCCAAATAACTGTGTGACACAGGGCTCACTTCTTTACCTTGGTTTTCTGCTCTGTAAAATTGGGGGTAGGGCTAAAAGACTTTGTCGGCCAGACATTGAAACGGGAGATTCTGAATTAATGATTCACCACAGGTTTCTTTATGTACTTATTTTATTTTTTACTTAAAGGAAATATGTATGTGTGTGTGTGTGTGTGTATATATATATATATATATATATATATATATATATGCTCTTACGAGCTAAGCTATGAGTTTTCCGGTTGTTGCTTTCCTGAGAGATAGCTTCGCTGTTTCCTAGAGATATTCAGAGGGTTTGAAGAGTTTCTTCAGTGAACATTTAAATTCCTCCCAGTTAGGAGGAGAGAGGTGAATCCAGTCTGATCCCTGTCTCAAAACTCTGTGATCTGGTAGAAAAGATAATGTCAAGTAGGAATGATAATAATATCAGCCAAGAGAACGATAAGTATTTGAGGAAGAGAGGACAGAGACATTCTGTCAGAGGTGTCAGAACATCTACTGGAGAATGTAACCTTTGAACTGGTTTAACATGGGAGGATCATTGGAAATTTAGGCTAAAATGGTCTCACTGTGGTATTAATTACCATGCTAAAAGAGTTAGGCTTTATTCTGGGATATTTACCAGGGAAGATTTTTGAGTAGTGTTGTGATTGCAGGATTTGGCTTTTTGGCCTTCTATTCTGAGGGAATCATTACAAGTTGAATGAGCTATTCGGGCTTGAGGAAGGGAAGCTAAAAGTAAGAAGCCACAGTGAAACTTGCCAAAGCCAGAACCTGTGGAAAGTAAGAACTTATCAAGAGAACAGCTCCCATATTTCCCTCCCAGATGAGTGATAGAAACGTGTTAGGACTACACCCTATCCGAGGCACAAACCTCATGAGTCCTGGGGAGACCAGGCAGTCCCATGGGGTTCCCGCCCTCACAAGTTTTGCTGTGTGAAGATAAGATGGTATGAGCCTGAGAGTGGCACTCAAAATGTTTGAGAAGCATTTTCCTGGAGTGGAGATCTAAGAATCTAGATCCAGCTCTGCCTGATTCGTCAAGTCGACTTTGAGGCTTTGCACTTAAGTTGCTGCATGAACTAAAGATCAATTCTCTGTCTCTCTCTCTCTCTCTCTCTCTCTCTCTCTCTCTCTCTCACACACACACACACACACACACACACACAGGATAATCAATGAAATTGTTCATTGGACTCCTACTTACCCAGGCAACTTTGCTTCATGAATCATGTTTTTAAAATGTCTGAGGTGAATAGGCCGCATGCTAATCTTTTTTGGCAGATTGCCAATAGGATCTTAGCACTATCTTCTGTGGGAAAGCATTCCACTATCAACATGTAACGAAATCACACTTAGACCAAAACTTTATTTCAAGGAACATTTTGCTTTTTAAAAAACACAAGGGCACTCGTGAATCCAATTCCAAAACTAAAAGGTCAAACAACGTAAAGTAACCCATACACAATCAAACCAAACTCACTGCCATTCAGATGACGCCACTTCATATTGGCCTTATAGGATAGGGTAGGACTGTAAGGGTCCGAGAATGTGACTCTTTACAGGACTAGAAAGTCCTGCTTTTTCCTGGTTTCAAACTGCTCACCTCGAGGTTAGCCATCAAATGTGCGACTACCATGCCAACAGGGTTTCTCTAAAATGACCCATATTCAACTATTATTGACCTAGGCAAATAATAATATAACATGGCTTCGCTCATAGATTCCGAAACTTATTTGGTCACCTGCCCCCTTTTCAGGAAAGAAAATAAACACACACACACACACACACACACAGAAAGCTTAATTGCTCCTTCTGTAGCAATTAAAAATATTTGCAGTACAGTCCATGCTCCAGGTATAAAGTATTGGTATCTGCTTTGGCAGCCTTCCTGGACCAGTCCAGTACCCCCAGGGGCCAGTTTCTCCCACTTAGGGCAGTGTCCCCTTTTGTAAGAATGTAGTCAGTGACTTGAAAATTCACTTTACAATACTGTCATATTAGACCAGGTAGACTGGAAAAACAAATTCATAAACACGCGTGTGTATATATGCGAGAGGTTTATATACAAGAGCAACTGTACATTGAGAAAACATCCCAGCCTAGTCCAGTCCAAGGTCATAAGTCCGATATTAGCCCATATGTCCGATACCAATCTATAAGTCCTCTTCAGACTCATAAAGCACATGCAGTGACACCAGGACAATCACAGGTCAGTGGGTGTAGAGGCTTGTGTATCCAGTGGTGATGGAAGCATCTCAGCGCTGGCAGGGGCCTCTCTGTGGTTTCTCAAGCATCTCAGCACTGGCAGGAGTCTCTACGTGGCTTTTCTGCTTCAGAGGTCTGGCTCTATCAGGGTAAGCCCATGTGGCTTCTCCTCCAGGATGTCTTATAGGGAATCAGTCTTGTATCTTGTCATTAGAGCATCTCCAAAGGCCTGAGCTGTAAGTTTCCCACCTCCAAGGGGGTAATAGGGCCACATTTCCCAGAATTCTCAGGAGAAAGCCATGGCCACACAGAGGTCTCATTGGCTATCCCCAGATTGACAGGCTAGACTCCACCCCTACACTCCCAGTCCTGAAATTGACACCAGATTATTGACTGCTGCAACTGTGTACTTAGGTTAAGAAATTAATTCTTATTACCCTGATCTTAAAAACTTATTCTCAAGTTAATTCTTATTTCACCAGGTTTTTGTTTTTATTTTTCAATGCGATTGACTGCTTCAACAGCCAACAGCCCTTGCCATTTCTTCACTAAGTATCAAACTCTAATTCTACACTTCTTAAAGGCGCTATTTTCTTCCAGAAGGCTTCCCAGGCAATCTTAGAACTTTTGAAAATAGTAACATCCTAACTGTTGGTTTGCTTCACTGGGGTTTTTTTTGAACAAACATTTTATTGTCCACAGCCCTGGTCAAGTTGCTGGAAACCTCTTTTCTCCTCCTCTGTTAAAATTCAGATGTGTGTGAATAATCAAAAGCCTAGATTTGAAATGTGTGAACTCTGTGACATGTTACTGAATATCTGAGACGGAATTGCAAGAGAACTGGGGCAGGGTACAGAGAAGGGCACCTTTATACACATACCCACAGGTAGAAGAGTTCAGATTCAGACCCCCTCCGTCGGTCTCACGGAGGGCGTGTGCACTAGCTCCAAAGGAGGTCCAGTGTAAGTTTTACTCCTTGGCTTGAGACTTGCATCTGTTCTGTTTTATAGTAAGACAAATCTCTGCTCCTAACCTGGTCAGGCATAACAAATTGTTGGGAGTTGCCGTCGTCATCATCGAGTTGATTTCAACAGACAGGGACCCCATGTGACAGAGTGAAGCTGCCCCATCTAGTTTACTGTGTGCTCAATCTTTCCGATAACGGCGCGCCAGTCCTTTCTCTCTTGAAGCTACGAAGGGGGGTGGGGGGGGGCGGCAAATCCCCAACGGCCCTCTTTAGGAACTGAGCTATGTAGGTATTACACCTCCAGGGGTCTCAGGTCTCCTAAATCCCACGGCAAAATGAACTTGGGAGATTTACCCTTCTTATGAGGACAAATGAACAGTTTGAGAACATCGAGCTGTTCAGCAAGGGAACATTGCAAAACAAAACCGGTGTAAAAAAGCACAATCGTTGTAGGTCATCGGAGTAGCACCTAGTGGGTGCGCGAGTAATAGTTGCGGAGTAAACCGAAAAAGGGAAAGCCCATGAACTTGCTTCACAAATGAAAAGAACAACTGAAAGTGGAATTTTCCTGTAGGTTTTAAGTTGCTGAAGAATCCAGAAGCGTAATAGGCAAAGCAAGTATCAGATTTCTTCAAAGCGAGTTGAGAAGAAAAATTGGAAGTGTCTGTCTTTGTGAGTAGAGCTAGTTTCCCAACTAGCTTTTGCGATTTGAGTGCTTTCCATAGGAATCGACTTGTTGTTTGTTGCGATTTGAGTGCTTTCCATAGGAATCGACTTGTTGTTTGTTTGGTTTTGGGTTGGGTGGCTTTTCTGTTTGCTTTCCTGCATGTCGTTGTCTTGTTTGTGACTGGGAATTGATCTGCACCCTCGTCAAGGCTGTCTTGCTTAGGAAGCAACCCTGGTGGTGCGATGGTTAAGTGCTCAGCAGGTGGTTCACACTCACGTGTGGTAGTTACATAATTTGGTGTCAACTGGATACTATTAAGAGTGACGAGGGGGTGGAGTTTTGCCTGTCAATAAGGTTGCAGCTTGACGACCTCATTTAGAGACGCCATGGAGATAAGTAGCTCAGTGGAGGCTAGAGCCAGACTTGTTGGGAGACATTGCTGTGGACAAGGCACATGGAGCCCTGGAGCGGGAGGAGCCAGGTGGACTCCCACACTAGTGACGAGATGCTTTCACCGTCACTAGATCCACAAGACTTTCCATCCACCGACCTATGATCTTCCTGCATCTGACATCATTGCTAATGTTTCATGAGTCTGAAGAGAAATTTATAGATTGGTATTAGGCATATAGGCTAATAACGGACTTATGAACTTGATCAGGACTGGACTGGAATGTCTTTTCTATATTCAGTTGTTCTGTATATAAAGCTCTCTCTTGGGCTGAGCCCCGGTGGCGTAGTGGTTGTGCACAGGACTGCGGCCCTCTGGGCTGGAGGTTCAATTCCAGCTCCACAGGAGCAAAGGCTGGGCCTCCTACTCCCACCACCAGAGGGCAGTGAGGCCCCAAAACAAAAACAAGCGAACAGAAAAAGCCCTCTCTTATACACATATGAGTACTTATAAATTTGTTTCTCTAGTCTACCCAGATTAACACGCCACAGCTAAAAGATGTAGCAGTTTATTTCTGTTAAGAGGACAGCCTGGGAAACCCTATGCGGTGGTGCCACTCTGCCCTAGAAGGTCATTTACATGAGGAAAACCTCACTTGCATATCTTACATTCAGGAGGTATCCTGCCTCAGGCCTTGGAAAGGCAGCCTGCTCTGTAGAGGCCTCGGCAGCGAACTTGTTTGCTTGAGTGTAGGCGGATCAATTACTTCCAGGTGGTGTGTGGCCCTCAGTAAATTATTTCATTCCATTAATAGTTGAAAATATTCACACTAGAGCCAATCTGAAATCAACTTTTTTTCTACCTCTTCAGAAAGAGTTTTTAAATACCAAAATCAAAATGAAAGTCTTGTACTTCTTCCCAAGAAGTAACATGACTTAACTTTTTGATTTTTCATAGTATTTAATACCTTTTGATTTTCAATTGTAGTTTAAAGTCCTAACTTTGTACAAAAGTAAAGTGACCGGACGTCCCGCTTTTGAACAATCTAACAATGTCCTGCAGCGTTTTAAAATTAAAATAAATTTATTACAATACTATTTTTCTATGAACATTTTTGTTGCTCCATATAGACCAAATTTTTAATCAAGAACACCCCCACCCACCTCCAGTCAATGGTGTCCTGCTTAAAACCTGGTCACTATATAAAAGGAAAAGCCTGACCCAGGAGGAAACAAAGTCATATAAAATGCATGTGGAAACATTGACCACGTCAACATTTTACATCCCCAGAGCAAAACTCTCTCACCACCGCCAGTCTGCCAACCACAGGCAGCTTTGACTTGAAGGATCATTCATTTCCTTCGACCTTCAGTGTTAGAACACAGCCCGAGTTTGCTCAGTGAATGTTTTTGGAAGTGTTCTTTTCTTTCCAAGATCTTGGTTTTCTTGAAATTAGAAAGAGTAGTTTCTACATCAGCCTGTCTGCTTATATACCTAAAAAAAAAAAAAATTACTCACTGCCTTGGAGTCTCTGTCCACTCAAAGCAGCCTCATGGGAGAGAGGAGAATTGGCGCTGAGTTTCCAGGATAATAACTCTTTATGGAGTTAGAAAGCCTCATCTTTTGTTCTCACAAGAGCTGGTGGTTCAAACTACCGACCTTAAAGTTAGCAGGCAAATTCCTAATTACACTACCAGGCACACGCATTCATATTGATATTGTCGGCTGTTGGTCTTGGGAAATGTTACTGGTATAATGTGCTTATTGATGCCATTAAAAAAAAACCAACCCGGTGTATTTGTGAAGTTAAGCAGCTACCCTCCCCTATGGCTGTGTTTAAAGTCACCCCCCTCACGTGTTCCTCTCTCTTCCTTTGTCCATGATTGAGTTTCATCAGTGGAATGAGAACGCTTTTCCCTGAGAAGGACTTGGCTTGGAATTATGATAGAGGAGCAAAAGATGGTTTCACAGTGGTGTACCCATGCTTACCACATTTCTCGTTCATGTCTCTTTTCAATCAAAGGTTTCACTTAAGGATGCTCTGATTTTGTTTGTTTGTTTGCTTACTTTCATACGATGGTTTTGGAGCATAAATTTTGGCTCCGTTGTGACTCTTATTAAGCCCAGGTTTTGGAGCCCTGGTGGCATGATGGTTACGAGGTGGGCGGCTCACCTCAAGCTCAAACTCATTCGTGGGAGAAAGATAAGAACGCTTTCTACTCCCGTGAAGAGTTAGAGTCTCAGAAATCCGCAGATGCAGTTCTACCTTGTCCATCAGGTTGCTGTGGCTCACTGGCAGTGAGTTTAATTTATTTTTCCATTCATTCAAAGTGCTGCGACCATACTTCAAAGCATGAGCTCCGCCTCCAAGGAGCTTAGAGTCTGATTGAGAGGAAACGATTTTAGATGCATAATGAAACCTAATAAATGATCGTGTGCTGGCTCGGAAGATGAGCAGAGCGACAGGAGAGGCTGCTGAAAAGCAGCCCACCACTGGGCACGATGTCTGGAAGACCCGAACGGCATAGAAGGGATCATTGTTTGTTCTTGTTTTGTTTCCAGACTCTTTACTGTGAACCGGGAGAAGGTTTGTAGAGCAGACCATCAGCTTTGTCGTCAACAATCCACGCACACATGTTTATCTCCTTCATTCCAACCCCATTCATCCCACCCCCTCTTTGTTGCCCGCCTCCATGCCTCCCTCTCTTCTAACCTTGCTGAACTTGGTCTCTGGGGAAATGCTGCCCACTTGATCTCGAATTTGAGCTCTGGTGGCAGAGTGGTGTATGCATGCGCTGCTAGTCACAGGCCTAGTGATCTGGACCCAACAGCCTCTCGTCAGAAGAAAGGGGAGGCTTTCTGCTCCTTTAAAGATGGATAGCCTCAGAAACCCTCCCGGCGTTCTGTTGTCTTCAGGTGTCACTGTGAGTCGGAACCGACCAGCTGGCAGTGGTTTGGGTTTGGGGTGGGGGTTGATCTCAAGGGGTGGATTATTCGAAACTGTGTGTCTCACTAGTGTTACTGTCCACCTGCCTGTTGTTGGGTTGCACATTGAGCCAGGGTGCTGTAGAACCCTAGGTTAGGGGTTCCGCCACTCACCCTCCCACCAGTCAGGGTGGCCACTTATGATTTTCAGTTTGGTTCCTCCATTCTATGCAGACAGGACCTTCTTTAAGGGGAAAGGAAACTCAGTTCAAATTCTAGAGCGACCCTGTAAAGTCCTATTTCTTATAGCGAGGTTCTTCAGCAGTATGGCTTAGGAAAAAGGAAAATGGAGCCAGTGAGGGCAGGCCCTGATTACCAAGAATGAGCTGAGATTTTAGCAAGATTTCATACTTGGCACTCATTGGTGAATGTTGTCCTTAGTGCTTGTCTTACTTTTGAGACTTGTTGGGAAGTTCTAGCAGGGGAGCGCAGCTACTCATATATCCTTGGCTGAAGGACAGTCCTGCTTCTACTGGGGAAGGTCACCCCCCTCAACCGAGCGTGCAGCTTCGGGAGGGACACACATGGAGCGGTGAGGGAGAAGGGGACACCCGCCTAGCCAGCCAGAGCAGCTAAATCAACCCTGGCCATCAATGGGGTGGCAGATGTGGCAGCCAGATCGTCCTCACTTCCAGTGCTTGTTTTATTTTTAATGAAGATTTTTAAGAGTAGGAGTATTGGGAAGAAAATGAGCTCCAGAACTAGCAGATTCTTTTTTTAATCCACTGGGCCAACTCCGTACATTTGTGTCTCTCTGAGGTAGCGAGAGATGGAAGAATAAAGAAAATGTGCTTTTGTATCTCCTATGTGGAATTAGAGGCGGAATGGAGAGTGGTGCTCAGAACCACGAGATGTGTTGTGGTCACTGCAGTAAAACCCTAATTTTGGGGAGACAGTCTATCCTTTATGTTTAGGGGTAGAAAGAAAATGATCCCTGTAGTTTAAGAATTATTTTAAAATGGAAATTTGGGTGGCTAGTAAGCCAAAAGAAATTTAAAAAAGAATTTCCCTTCTTCTGATGACATGAGTTAGTCAGACCATGCTAAGCATCTTGGCATAATCCATAGTTCCATCTTCTAGTTAATTTCTCATTATAAAATTCACCTTTATTAACATAGATGGCAAATGTGAAAATAGGAACTGCTCTTGAACTGGATAAAGATGAGAGAAGTTGAACTGGCTTCTTCGTTGATCAAGTGAAATCAGAGCCAGCTGCCTGTCACGGGAAAGGCATCCAATACATTACATGGTTGGATGAACAAATGCTGTTAAGAGGTCCCACTAGCGTGAAGGACAACAATAGCTGTCTTGTGTTTACTGGTTATTTCACCCAGCAGGGTGTACATTCTATTAGAAATGCATTTTCACCCACCGTTTAGCTCTGTGAAAAGCCCACTCATGATGACAAGCTGCGGTGGCTCAAACAGCTTCCACTGTGACAGGCTTTCATTTTTAATGCTCTTGCGGGTTAGCAAACACACCTTTGCAGAGTTTTTTGAGTGCTACGTCATCATATTGAGATATCTCAGATTGTTGTTTTTATGTTCATTCTGTTTTATGTTCATTATGTTTTCCTGCGCTCCAGAACAGGTCTTGACACAATTTTCGTGCGTGGAAATAGGAGGGAATGACATCCAAGTGTCGGAATTGAGCGAAGCCTTGATCCTGCCCTCGTTCACAGAGTTGCACATGAATCCTGCCTGAATATATCACCAGCTTTGCTAATAGAGCAGTCGCAGTCCCAACATTGGGGGCCTTGGTGGCAGTGGTTACACATGGGGCAAAAGGTCAGTAGTTCAAAACCACCAGATACTCCAAGGGAGAAGGCTTTCTGCTCCTGTAAATAGTTTCCTTACCAGGGCAGCAATTCAACCCTGTTTTATAGGATCGGGATGGGTCACTGACTCCATAGCAGTGAGTTTGGTTTTGAGATCTATACATTCAGTGCAATTTGATTTAATGAAAATTGCTACTTATATGATATCGAGTCTTCCAGTCTTGAATATGGTGTCGCCTTTAATTATGTCTTTATTAGCTTTCAATCACATGTTCTTCTTGAAAGTTGTGTTTGTCTGGGTAGACAAGAGAAAAAAATTCATAGGCATTCATATGTATCTAAGGAAAAGATTTATGGAAAGAGTAATTGTACATTAAGAAAACCCACAGATCAAGCCCCTAAGTCTTACATTAGCCCATACGTCTGATACCAATCTATAAAAGCCTCTTCGACTCATGAAACACATGCAATGACACCAAGTACAAGGAGATCACAGACCAATAGGTGTGAAGTCTTGTGGATCCAGTGGTGTTGCAAGCATGTCAGTGCTAGCAGGGCTTCTGGATGTGCAGTTCAGTGGCATTCATTATATTCATTGATCTGTGCAGCCATTCCCACCATTCTTTTCTATATTTTTCCTAGTTAATTAACCTAAATCCACTACCTTCTAAGTTCTCCATCCAATTTTTTGAGCAACTGTTGTCTTTTTGATCACATCTACCAAACCCAAACCACTGGCATGGCTGGCCCTATAGAGATAAATCTTCAAAGAGCACAATGCGGGATTGAGCCCCAGTGGCGTAGTAGTTCAGTGTGGGACTGTGGCCCACTGGGCTAATGGTTCAAATCCAGCAGTAGCTCTCCAGGAGCAAGGCTGGGCCTCCCACTCCCCACCAGAGGGCAATGATGCCCCCCCCCCAAAAAAAAGAGCACCATGCTTAAGGCAGACACTCTTTGCTAGTTAGGTTTAAAACTTTAAACCAAGCTATCTCTGCTTGAAACCAAACAATAGTGCAGTGCTTGTGTGTAGTGCTTCTGTTCTACTTCTTGGTTTATGGAGTAGGGTCTGGGGGTTAAAATCATGCATGTAGCCATCCAAGGCACAACAATGTTGTAAGCTGGTTGTTTTTGGAGACTGTTAGCCACATTTTCATACACTCTCCTATTCCTGACTCTCCTTTTTCTTCTGCCATGTCAGGCAAATAGAGACCAATTGTTGTGCCTTGGTTGGCTACATGCATGATTGTAACCCCCAGACCCTATGTCATAAACCAAGAAGAAAAACAGAAGCACTACACACAATATTAGGCCAATTAACTGGGGTATCCATAAAGCCATGACCATAAGTCTCTGCACCAAGAAACCCGGAAGTGTTTGGTGCTACCTAATAGTTCCACAGTTCCTCTCTCTCTCTCTCTCTCTCTCTCTCTCTCTCTCTCTCTCTCTTTTTAATACTCCAGTAAATTCTTACCAATTCAAATTATTTATTTATTCTCTGGGGTTTTCTACAAAGTTATTAGTGATCCCTAAATAATGACATTTTATTTCTTTCCTTTCCAATCCTTTTATAGTCTTTCCTTGTATATGTATGTGGCAGTCATGTACTTGATGTCAATTTCATGATTGGGATGTAAGGGTGGAGTCTAACCCGTCAATCTGGAGATAGCCAATGAGGTCTCTGTGTGGGCATGGCTTTCCCCTGAGAATTCTGGAAACTCTAGTGGTATTTCCCAATTGGAGAAGAGAAACTTAACTCTCAGTCCCTTGGAGTCGGTCTATTGACAAGACGAGAGGACAGTATGCTGATCTACTGACAAGACAAGAGGACAGCATGCTGATCGATCCTGATTCCTGGAGAATGGAGGAACCCAAGAAGAGGCCACATGGGCTTGCCCTGATGGAGCCAGACCTCTGGGGCCGGAGAAGCCACGTGGAGACTCCTACAAGTGCTGAGATGCTCAGAAGGCCACTAGGAGACCCCTGCCAGTGCTGAGATGTTTCTACTGCTACCGGACACACAAGACTCTGCACCCCCTGGCCTGTGATTGTCCTGGTGTCATTGCACTTGCTTCGTGAGTCGGAAGGAGACTTTATAGACAGGTATCCGACATATGGGCTACTTATTGGACTTATGACCTTGGACTAGAGTGTGTTGGGATGCTTTCTCAATGTTCCATTCCTCTTGTATATAAACCTTTCCCTCATATCCATATGCGTGTCTATGAATTTGTTTCTCTAGTCTACCTGGACTAACACAGTGTATTATTGATTTTAGGTGTCATTGAGTCAACTCCTCATGACCTCATGGCCAGTAGAGCTGCCTCATAAGATTTACTCTCTCTCAGGCCCCGGTGGTTTCTAACAGCCAGCCTGTGAGTCAGGAGCTCAGCAATTGACCATTGTGCTAGCAGGGTTTCTTTAGGGCTTAAAATTCAATGTGGAACAGGAATGATGCTAATAGGAATTATCTTAAAATTTTGCCTTTAAGCATGATGTTGACTGTAAATTTAATGGATTTTATAAGGTTCAATATACATATTAACTTTATTAAAATTTAACATCACTAAATTTATTCTATTGACTTTATATTAATAAAATGTGATTTTTGTCATCTCATGAGATGATGGTATCATTTTTTAAAAATTAATGTAATGTTAGCCTTGCATTCTTGATATTAACTAATTTAAGTCATGACTTGTTTCCGAGACCTAGTTAACCGTTACCTTATATATTCAAGTATAAGTCAACTGGATATACGCTGAGGCACCTAATTTTACCACAGAAACTGCATTTAAAAATGTTCTGAAAAACTTTGCTTATACTCGAATATATATGGTCATTTCTTTAGAACTTTTTGCCTCTGTGTTCACAAGGGAAATTGTCCTGTAATCTTTCCTTTGTCATACCTTTACATGATATCAAGGTTAGAGTGGCCTCAAAATAATTTAGAGAGATCATTTCTGCTCTAGAAGATTTTCTGTTAATGTGGAGTTATTTTTTTTTTCCTTACATTGTTGGTAAAATTCTCCAGCAAAACTGTCTAGATCTGGTGTTTTCACTGAGGGAAGATTTTTTTTTTTAAGACCAATGTTTGAGGGCTGAGCCCTGGTGGCTTAGTGGTTGTGCGCGGGACTGCGGCCCACTGGGATGGAGATTCAATTCCAGCAGTGGGGCTGGGCCTCCTACTCCCTCCACCAGAGAGCAGTGATGCACCCCCCCACACACACCCCCAAAAAAAGACCAATGTTTGGATCTGGTGCGTAAGCTGGTCCAAAGGTTGTGGATTACTATTAAACTGTTTAGATCTAGTAGGTAAAGAACCTGGAGGGTTTTGTGGCTCTCTCTTTAACTTTATTATGTATCTTTTCCTTTTGTTTATAGAATAGACACCTAAAAAGAAAAACATATTCTACATAATGCCAGCCCATCTTGTCAAATCAGTGACAATACCCTATGAAACCTGTGTGCATATGGTTTTCCCCCTCAGCCCACCCAGCGAAGATTGTCATCTACTAACTGATTTTATTGAATGGTTATACAATTTTGACTTTTCCCTTTTTTTCTTGAACACCAAAGTGCTCAAGAACTGAATATACATTTTCTCATAAGAAATCATAGAAAACCAGATAATTGATATGAGGCTCAAATGTTACACTTATAAATTCATTATGAAGGCTTTTACCCAGTCACCATCAAATTGTTTCTGATTTACCCAAGTAACTATAACGTTTCAATCTCTTCGATGATCTGAGTTTCTTGAAATTGTTATGATTCTACATCTTTTTTTTCTTCCTTCAAAAATGTTGATAAATGTCAATTTAGCCATGTGTATTCAGCGGCCAAACCAGACAAGCAGTGACCTAACTGAAATTTTGCTGTGATTTATTTCTTCTGCCTTATTGTGGTTCTCGCTGGTTTCCTCTTAGTTTTGTCGCTAGCTTTCTTTGGAACCACGGTCACGATATCTTTTGCAAATCCAGCACATACGAGGGCACAATAACAAATGTTTTAACACACGAACACAAGCGTGGTATGGTGTCCGCGTGAGAGTGACCCGAGACTCACTCTCAGCACCCACAGATTTTTTCCGAGTTGGATTTCGGTCTGACAATGGAGCAAAGATACCAAGACTGAGTAGACTTTTTTGAACTTCGCCATTTGAGTAGTGGACAGTTCAAACTTGGAGCTGTTCGATAGCAGTGATATCACTGTATATTTTTTGTCTGTTTTATCTCTTGCGAGGCATTCTTAAATCTCGCACTATACTGGTGGATTTGTTCATTTGTTTTATATATGTTTTTGAGACTAGTTATTAGATACATCTAAGGTAAATGGAACATTTTATTATTAAATACTTTTATTGGGAGCTCTTACATCTTCTGTCACAATCCATACATTCATCCATTGTGTCAAGCACATATGGATGTAGGTTGTCATCATTTTCAAAGCATTCTCTTTCCACTTGAGCCCCTGATATCAGCTCCTCGTTTTCCCCCTCCCTTCCCGCCTCCCTCATGAACCCTTGATAAGTTACGGATTATTATTTTCATATCTTCCATCATCCTCTGTTGATCTTCACCCACTTTTCTGTTGTTCGTTCCCCAGGGAGGGAGGTTATATGTTGATCCTTGTGATCAGTTCTCTCTTTCTCCCCCAACCTCGCCCTTATCCTCCTGGTATCTCTATTCTCATTGTTGGCCCTAAGGTATTTTTCTATCCTGGATTCCCTGTGTTTACAGTTCTTATCTGTACCTGTGTACATGTTCTGGTGCAATCCAATTTGTAAGGTAGAATTGAGGTCATGCAGTGAAGGGACAGAAGCATTCAAGAACTAGAGGAAAGCTGTGTGTTTCATTGGTGTTATACTGCACCCTGATTGGCTCATCTCTTCCTCGTGACCCTTCTGTGAGGATATGTCCAATTGTCTAGAAATGGGCTTTGGGTCTCCACTTCATGCCCTCTCCCCCGCTCCCCATTCACATTGGGTATGATTTTATTCTGGTTATTTGATGTCTGCTACCTAATTCTACCAATACCTTGTGATCACACAGACTGGTGTACTTCTTTCATGTGGGCTTTGTTGCTTCTCAGCTAGATGTTTGCTTGTTTATCTTCAAGCCTTTAAGATACCAGGTGCTATATCTTTTGATTGCCAGGCACCATCAGCTTTCTTTACCACATTTTCTTGTACACCCATTTTGTCTTCAGCAATCATGTAGGGAAGGTGAGCATTACTGAATGCTAGATTATTAGAACAAAGTGTTCTTGTGTTGAGAGAGTACTTGAGTCAAGGCCCAATGTCCATCTGCAACCTTAATTCTCAACATAGTTATGGAATATAGATCTATCCCCCCTCTTTATATACAAGCATTTTTACATATGTACATACCTGTATTTAAACCTTTACAAATGACCTTTGCCTTCTGGTTCTCTCCTCTTTTTCCTTGGTAAATGAAACTTTTATCATGTTGAAGTGGCTCTCTGTAGTCTTTTTTGCCTTAGTCATTTTTGACTGCTGTCAGTATAATAATTCCTGCTTTTTCTTAATTGGTACTTATTTGGGAAATATTACTGTATCTTTCTGACATTCACACTCCCTATGTTCTATGTTTCATGTAAACAGCCTAAACTGCATTTGAAGAAAATTCTAATGTCACTATTTTTTATCTTCTATGCATTTTCACTAAAGGTATTAAAATTACTGAGATCCTTAGATTTGTTTTAATCATAACTCATGTTCTTTTTTTCAAATCACCCAGGTTGTTATTAATAATGGTAGATTTTCCTTCTGCTGTGTCCTGGCAGAGGGAGGTGTCCAAGATGTGTTTCATGTTTCATCCAGAATTTTAGAAAATTCCAACCAGTGGTCAACCAGGTTAACTAGTCAACCCTGTTGACTAGGCAAGAAGGTATTCAATATAGGTCTGTCATTTCTCTTTGGGTAATGAATAGATTCAAGCATGTTCCGCTCTTAAAAACGAAACAAAATAAGTCTTAAAAGCAAAACAAAAAATATGTCCAAATTACTTTTCTTCGACTTCCTTGTCTTTGGTGACTACCGCCTTATCTTTCTCATTACTGTTACAACCCATATTCTTTTTTTTAACAACCCATATTCTAAAAAGAATAATTGATACTCTGTTTCTACAAGGCTCACAATGGCTCTTGCCATACAATTAACAACCCATCTCTAACTGAACAACTAACCGAACATTATTGTCTGACTTCCCCTGTATTGATGAAGCCAGAGTACACTTGTTAGTCTTTGTTCCGATTCACTCTTCTTGGCCACTGTTTTAGTCAGACGCTTCTCTGTGGAATTAGGTTTGGTTGGTTGACTTAACTGCTCTTTCATTCTTGGCATGTTCTCTTCCTCTGACTTTAAGTCAATCATTCCAGTTTCATAGACTCTTCTTCTTTGGCTCCCATCTTCTCTAGCTTATCTCTTCTCTGAACCCAGGACATAACATGACAACTACTTTCATTAGCTTTTCAAAAAGTATTTATTGAAAAGCTAATATAGGCACCATCAAAAAGTTATAAAGCTATCTCTCTTCTCTTCTAGTCTCCTGTCTACCCACCATTCTTTTCTCCCTCCCCAGAGACAGCCACTGTTAGCAGTTTTCCTGTGTATCCGTTCAGACATTCTGTGCACATAAAAGCATGTCCATACATAGCTTTTTGTTTATTCCCTTTACATATAGACAAATACTAACTTCTGCCCCCTCACTTGCTTCATCAGCTGTAAAATGTGTTTATGAAATCACAATGCTCCTTCAGTCATTTTTTAATAACCCAGTTGGTGGTGGTGGCGGTATTTTTGTTTTGTTTTTAGGTTCTCAGCCTAATTGGTTGTAAGATCTTCCTCCAATGCGGCCAATCTAAACTATTGCTAGAGTTGTCTTTCTAACTAGAAGTCATGTCACTCACTGGGCATGCCTCTTCCCTGGCAACCCAGGTGCAATTCAAAATTCATAGCTTCTTCCAGCCTAACCCATATTTCTTGATCTTTCCTTCTGTACTTCTCTCTATCCCTTCTTCAGCTTATTTTGTACCTTGGGTGTCAGCTAAGTGGAGGGTTTTACCTGTCTGTCACTTGTTTTGTTTTGTTTTGTTTTGTTTTGTTTTGTTTTGTTTTGTTTTGTAGAGGGCATGTAGATAGGCTTTCTTCCTCTGTTTGGAATGCGCATCACAGTTGGCTTCAAGAGGCTCCAACCAAAACCAAACCGACTGTGGAAGAGTCACAGCAACCCTGTAAGGCAGAGTAGCACTGCCCCTGCGAGTTTCTGAGACTGTAAATCTTCACTCGAGTGGGAAGTCTCATCTTTCTCATTTAAGTAGGCAGTTTCCTTAACTCTCCCTCAGCGATTGCCTGCGTGGTCACCTCTGCTTGGTCTCTAGGTCCTCCTAGGAAGGCTTGGCGCTCCTTGCTGTGTGACCCGACATTGCCTTTACGGCCACCGAACATAGCTTCAGCATCTGTCTTCTATGTGTTGTCATTGGGGGTATGTGCCATCAGATTGGTTCCGTTTCATAGCCACCCGATGCACAACAGATTGAACCACCCCCCCCCACCCCACCCCCGGTCCTCACAATGGATCTTACGTTGTGGTCCATCGATGTACCACTGTGACACTCCATCTTGTCCGGGTCTTCCTCCATTTTGGTGCCCCACCACTTCACCAAGCATGAAGAGCTTCTCTAGAAGCTGGTCTCTCCTGACAATACGTCCGAAGTACGTGTGACGCAGTCTCCTGCTCCTTGCCTCTCAGGAGCATTCTGGCTGTCCTTCCCCCACCTTCTTCCAAGATCGATTTGTCTTTCATTAGAGTCGGTGCTAGATGTCAGAAGAATGTGTAGAGTTCTCAAAAAGACATACCCAGGTGCTGCACCCAAAATGGATTCAGTAGATAGGGGTCTGATTGCCAAGCTGCTTCTGGTCTATTGCCTGGATTATGAACAAAAGCCTATGTTGAGTCTCCTCTTTGGAAAAGTGAACTCTTTCCCAATTGCTTTGCCCTGGTGCCTAGAAGCCATTCAATGTGAACTATGAAAAAAGTAAACATGAATAAGAATTTGCTGAAGTTGAAAAGGAAGGGAAGGTTCAAATTCAAGCAGGTTTTGATTGATAGGATAAAACTTCAACTTTGAAGTCTATTGGAAATGGGTTAAAGTGGCTATTTTTTAGCCAAGTGGTGACCTTCAAAGTAGGAATGCAAGATTAATAAAAGTTCAGAGAAGTGAGGGAAAGCAAAGAGAACCACTGGAGGACTATTGCAACTGTGTTGACGCTCTCAAAAGTGTCGGAACCGAGGGGCCGGTCTAGAAAGGAAGTATGCTAGATATAGAAACCATTGCCAAGGAAGAACCATCAGGACTTAACAGCTGCTTGGTGGTGAATGCAGGAAGAGGGAGAAGGGAGAGATAACACCAAAGCTTTGTCTGAAGCAAAAAGCCACAGTGAGTCTGGTGTGCCTCTGACAAGCATAATTCAGCTTAAAGCCCCCTGCCCTCGAGTTGATGCTGGATCACAGCAGCCCTGCCAAAGGGTTCAGAGACTGTGCATCTTTTCAGGAGGACACAGCCTCATCTTTCTTCCTTGGATTGCCTGGCAAGTTCAAACGACCGACCTTGTGTTAGCAGCAGCGCTTCCCTGACAGCACCACCAATAAAACAAAACCTGTAAGAGCCCTCAAAAGAAGATGTGCTTTTTTCTTTTTAGAAGAATGAAACAAAACTGCTTAAAAAACCAAACTCACTGCCATCCGGTTTATTCCAACACCTAGAACAAGATCAGACTGTCCCTGTGGCTGCCCTTGACAGGACGAGAGAGCCTCTCTATCTCCCACAGAGCGACTGGCAGTCTCTAACTGATGACCTTGTCATTCGCAACCCAATCCGCAACCAGTATGCCATCGGGACTCTTTCATTCAATTTCCAGTTTGGGCAAAAGCAGAGATTTGGGATGACTAGAGGAAAGACCTCGTTACTTGAGAGGTCTCCACATGTGTGGGCGGGGCGGGGGTGAAAGGAGGACTCCCCCCATGGAGGCCATTGTAGGAATGGGAGGGGAGAAGATGAAAAGAAGCGGCTCACCCTGGCTCCACCAGCACCATCCACTCGGACAGTGCTTTCTGGCTGTCTAGTCATGCTTGGCTGATGTAGATTAATGAAGAAGTGTGACCAGTCGTGACTTTGTTCTTGTAGAGAAAAAAAAAAAACTATGACTAGTCAAGAATGAGAAACACACAGGAAGCAGGAGAGAATCAGCAGAAATGACTCCCGCGGTCCATGTTTCTGCTTCTGTAGAATTGCACTCACCATGATCTAGTTCTCGGTGAAGCGCTTCTGCTCCCTTGGTAAAAAGCTTCTGTCTTCCTCTCACAGGCCTATCTCGGTCTACTTTCTGGTCCTTTTCTTTTTATAGTGCACATGGTTGGAAAACCCAAAAGGTGAACCCTTGCTGGTAAAGGAGTCCAAGTTTTTAGTTTGTTTGTTTTTGTTTTGGGGGGGGGCATCACTGCCCTCTGGTGGTGGGAGTAGGAGGCCCCGCCTTGCTGCTGGATTTGAACCTCCAACCCAGTGGGCCGCAGTCCCGTGCACAACCACTATGCCATTGTGGCTTAGCCCAAGTCTAAGTCTTTAGGACTGGCTATGACCCTTGCAAATGCCCAGAAGCGGCCGCCCCTGCCAAGCCTATCTGCTCCTTCATCTCGCCCTTTCCAATTTGAAGGCAGCCCCCTTGCCCTTCAGAAAGCTTGGTCTTTCCACAGGCATTTTTGTATTTTGTATTTTTAGGTTACTCTTGGGCAGCTATCCACAAGATCAGTGATTCAAGCCAACCAATCTCTTCTTGGGAGAAAGAAGAGGTTACCTGCCCTCGTAAAGATGGATAGTCTCAGAAATTCTATATGGAATCAATATCAGTCAAAATTGGCTTGATAGCAGAGGGAAAGAGGCCAAAGCTAGGGAGTTCTTACCTTGATCCCCGGTCCTTGGGAGACGAAAGAAGATTGTTACCATGTGCCTATGAAAAGAGTCTCACGTTTTCTTTACAAGCCCTGCTTGACGTTCCCATAATCTTTCAGGGGAATGTGTTGGGTTTTTTTTATGAAGCCTAAAGATTATGATTCCACTGTGGCAGAATAACTTTTTTTAATAACTTTTAAAATTATTGTAGCACATGAAAAGGGTGCACTCTCAAACAGTGTAGGGAAATTGCCATCTTGCAAGCACACTGTGGGGGCCTCAGAGTGGTTCTTCCACTGCCCGCACCTGAAGCAAAGTCCCAGGTCCTCTCCCTTGGCCCTCTTCCCTGATTTTCACTTCCTTGCCTTTCCTCTCATTGATCTGTGTGGGGAAGCAGCAGCTCCCCACCCTCTCTTCCTTTTATTATCACAGTGATGTACTCGGTTCAGGAATGGGTTCATGCTCAGTCAGTGGGAGGAATCGGCAGATCAAGGGAAATCTAAAGAAGGCAAGGAAGTCCTGTCTTTCTTCACAACCTGTCACACCATCTCCAACCTCCAGTGACTAACAGTCTCACAGATTTAGCCACACAGCCTGCCTTTACCTTGCTTTGTCAAGAGCCTCTGTGATCAGCTCACTGAGCATGGTCTGTGTTCCTGAATTGCAGATTAATAGTTATTTAGATGAGGAGCCCTGGGGGGCACAGTGGTTTCACATTGGACTGCTAGCCACAAAGTCAGCAGTTTGAAGCCATTAAGCCACTCCTCAGTAGAAAGCTGAGGCTACCTACCCCCATAGAGTTACAGTCTCAGAAAGTTACTGATGTAATGAGAAAGTCGCCATGAGTCAGAATTGACTCAACGGCCATGAATTTGGGGGTCTTTTAGACAGTTTATGTAAAATCTATGTATTTTTAAGCTTTTATATTATTCAACATATTTGAAAATGTAATGTTTTCTGAAGTCTTTATTATTTGGGATAACAGCAGTCCATGGTTATATGCCCTGACTTACTGACAGCTCACTGACCAGAGGAGAGCAGAGTCTGCCCAAAGAGTTTCTTGGGCTGTCATCCTCAGAGGAGCACAGCACCGGTCTTTTCTCCCATGGAACCCCTGGGGGTTTCAAACAGTCACAGCCACCAGGACTGCTGAATGTCAACTTACAGAGTGTAGGCGGACTCAGCGTCTATTCTTGCGTCTCAATTGCTGTTTGACCTGCGCTGGTTCTCCAGATAAACCAGGCAAGGTGTGGTGAGGTATCGTTTCTTTCTCAATCTCTGGTACCAAGGAGTCTCCAGGGTTTCTCTTGAGATAGTGTTCACAATGTTTTCTGCAGTCTTAAGTCACAGGTTCCCCCTGCAGGTGTTTCCTGCTGGTTGGACTTTCTCCACAAACGGTAGTGTTTCCCTTGCAAACACACAAGTATGCCACCGCCACGATGCAACACAACGCACTTTTGCATTTGCATGCCACATTTTACTCAGGGTTATTTTAACTCAGCTTCTCTCCTCAATATTCTTTTAGACTCTTATAGCCGCCTGACACTATTTTCAGTGTCGAAAGAGACAGCAATCTCTTCATTTGCCACCATAATTGGTCACTTGCCATGGTTGTCTTCTAAAAGGTTTGTCAAGTTCACTTACTGATTGTTCAGGGACTGGGCTGCATTTGCTGCTAAAGGGGCCAGAGAGCTCTAAGAAGCTAAAGCTCTTACAGACCAGACATTCACTGTCTTTGTTCCTGATGGGAAAAATCTGACTTCCTGAGGGTGTTAACACAGTATTGAATAGCTTAGCATCTTATTCAGACATTGTAATAGCACATCCTGCCTTCCAAAGAGCCTAGAATCTTTGAGACTTCAACCAAGTTTCCATTGGTGACTTCAAGGCTCTTGTCACTGCCTCTGGACTCTGAACTGGAAAGGAAGGGATGTTCTGTGGTGTTCAGGGCAGGGAATACAAGTCTCTTCCCATAAAAGTTAGTATTACTAAAAGCCCAGCTGTGAAAAAGTGACCTAGGCTTTCTTTTTAAGAGAGTTGCATAAATTGCTTCTTTAAGCGAGTGACTTTGGGTTTCTTGGGTCCTGATTACATCCCGTTAGCATTGCTGGGTCGCATCTTCTGGAGTTGGCCCTGAAAGTGTGTGTGTGTTAGTGTGGGCTTCTGCATCTTCGAAGATGGCTCTGATATGAAACTGTCTCCCCTTTTTTATCAGCCTGGAGGATCTGAGTATAACGTGCATAGCAAGTCCAAACAGCATGGTCTAGATTGAAGAAGTCTGCTGGAAGCTTCAGGTGCACGACAGCATGGGCCTTCCAACTTCAGTTTGATAAAAGGCCCTTTCCGGATTGCTTGGCTGCTGGTGTGGTGATGGTTTGCCACCTTCTAGGCACTTCTGGCTCGCGGAGTTCCCATGTGTGGGTGAAGGGCTATGACCTTGAAACAGATTGCCAGGCCTGGATTCTGACATGTCTCTGGGCAGTGAGGGGCTATTCAAACAGTCAACCTTTTTTGGTTGGTAGTCAAACCCTCAACTCTTTGGTACAGCTGAATTAAATACTTTTAAACTGGAAAGGCATGGCTCGGGATCGATGAACACAGTAACAATAAACAAAACAAGCCCACTGTCATCCAGTTAAGGCTAACTCATAGCAGCCTCCAGACTGTTTATGAGAATAGAAAGTCCAGTCTGATGATTTCCATCTGCTGCCCATGGTCTCACAACCCAGCTCATAACCAATGTGCCACCAGGATGACCGGAGTAATGTCCATATGTGTTGGCATATTTTACTCTGTGACCCAGCCTTTGCCCTCCCAGTTGAGTCTGACTGTTTTGCAACAGAGTGTATGCCGGAGAAAGTGTGAACTTTCAGGTGACTCAGCACAAGACAAATGGCAATTTAGGAGCCAGGGTAGGGTAGAAGTTTCCTCCAAGTATATAGTCTCTTTGTAAGTTGCCATTATCCCAATAAGTCAAAATAAGAAGATTTCAGAAGATGTTTTAAAATGTGATAAGTGAGGGCTGAGCCCTGGTGGCCTAGTGGTTGTGTGCAGGACTGCGGCCCACAGGGTTGGCGGTTCAAATCCAGCAGCAGCTCTCCAGGAGCAATGATGCCACAAAAGTAAATAAATAAATAAAATGTGTTAAATGAAAGCTTACGCAACATCGCAGAGTTCATATAAACTAGCTGTGTCACCGGGCAGCTTAACTATCGAGTGCTGCGGCCCCAGAGACAGCACAGAGGGATGTCTTGAACAGACAGAAATGTATCCTTTCCCTGATTATGGGCCTAAAAGTCCAAATTCAGTCTGCCAGTTCTCAGGGGAGGCTTTCTCTCTCTGCCAGCCTGAGGGAAGGTTCTGCTCTCTTTCCAGCATCTGGGGGCTCAGCCTTCGCTTGGAGAGGTCCAGGTGAGTTGATATCAATCAGTCTTCCCCAGGGTCTAGGAGGTTCTTAGCTCAGGGACCCTGGATACAAAGTAGCTCTGCTAATCATGGTTCTAACCCCGTGGTGGTTAGGTCCCACCTTCTGGCTCAGTTCTCTCTTCTTTTATCTCTTGTAAGATAGAGAGCAATGCCAGCCACACCCACAGGTCAGTGCTCCCTACCCTGGACCAGAGCGGTGGCCTGAGCAAGGATGTTGCATCCCACCTTTGTCTCCTTACAGTGCACGGGCTGGTACACCAATGCTCATCATGAGGAATGGTCACATTGTGTATACCTGCCAAGTGGCATCATACATAACTGCCAAACCCTGAGACTCATGGCCCAGCCAAACTGATACATATTTGGGGGAACACAATTTACACTGTGACAAAGACTAACCTGCAAAGTCAGAGGTGATGCAATGCCCCGAAGTTTTCCATCTAGTAAATGAAATACCTAACATGAATGAAAGTACAGGTCCTGCAGGTGAAAGAAAATGCTAAAATATACTTCTGCTAGCTTTGTAGTACCCACGTGAAGTGTAGTACATCATGTTTTATAAGACTAGCTCCTACAAGCATTGTAAAGCCAAGTGATGGCAGATGTACTCAGGTGAAATGATAATACCTTATCAGTTGATCCACCTCTTGACCCGTTTTAAAGTTTTTTCCAGGGGCTTCCTTCTCAATTGAGGTTTTCCTCTGTTGTGTCTGGTCATGGTTGTTGGGCTTTTTGTTGTTGTCGTCGCTCACTTCCTGTTTGTGTTTTGTATGATTTTCCGTGTATGAAATCCAGGAGAAACAAATCTATAGAGACAGCCACTGGATTGATAATTGCCTAGGGGCACCGCAGGGGACATTGCGGGGAAATGGGAAGCCAACAACAATGAGTACAAGAGGAAAGCGTTCTGAAGTGGACTAGGGTGATGACTGCACCGTACTGGGAGAACTCTCTTGACTTTTGGTGAGCCTTGCGTCGCAACATGCCGTCTTGCTTCCCATCACCTGACATTTGGCATAAATGTAGAGCGTTCTCCCCAGCCAGGAAGCATGATTGCTTTATACGCTTGAACGATTGTATGCTATATGAAGAATGGGCCAGTAAAACTCTGTAGAATAAGAGCAGCCAGGCTACAGACGCCCCTCCTCCTCCCCGCACTTGGCTTCACTGAGCTGGGCAGCGGCTGCATTCGCCACACCCGGAAGCCTTGTGGCGCCCACATTGAGCAACTCTCTTGTCACCGTGGACCCGCAGCTTGTGTTCGCTTTGTGTCTCTGTGTCAAGTTCAGGAAATTCTCACAAGATTTCCAACTTGTTCATAATGCCATTGCATGCTTCATATACCATGGCATAGGATGCACCTGATGTTTCATATGCACTGGGAAACAAACAAACAAAAAGAATCAGTGTGGCTGACTTTGTTGTGCTATTATTTCCTTGAGTGCAGGGGTCTGCACTCAAGCCTGAAATATCGCTGAGGTCTGCCTGTCTATATTAGGGAACCCCGGGAGGCTGGCGATGCCAAACAAGTCGGCCGAGGAAAGGGAGCCTCCTTCTCGTTCCCTTTGTCCTCGAGGTTGTGAACCTAGAAGGTGTCGGAGTCCAGGTGCCCACCTGTTCGTTTTTGAGGAAGGAGGCCTTTTACTAACCAGTGTCACTTTGTGCTTTCTTTCCCTAGACGTAAGCCTGTCCTGCAGAATGGGACACTGGCCCCTTGGTCACGCACTGTGAGCAGGCCAGGAGCTGAGGTTTCTGTGGGGATGCCTATAAACCACCTGAAGCCAGACTCTGCCGGGATGGACTCGGACCTGTCACCCAGCTGCAGGCTCAGTGACTGGAGCCGAGGCGGGAGCTTGGAGAGCCGAAGTAGCAGTTCTCGATCCAGAAGTTTCACGTTGGTGAGTGATGGCTTCCTTCACGTTTGTCTGCGTGGTTGGGGCGTGTACCCCTCCCTGTCCCCCCTCCCATGCTTTCAAGGAATGGCTTACGAACGTCTCTTGGGATCACTAGCTTGAGGTTTGGTGAGATGCGTTTTTGTGAAAATCGTGCATCTTACTTAGCATGAATGTGCAGTGCAGCCCAATGAGCTCCAGCAGGGAAGCAGATCCTGAGCCGTGACTGCAGTTGGGGGCTGCACTGGACTCAGAAGGGCTGGGGCCACACACAGGGAAGGGGTGCCCTGCTGCCCTTTTTTCCAGATGCCTGGAAGGAGATGAACACCAAGCCTTTCACCAGCGAAGACTAAATACACTTTAAGACAGGTTTTTAAAAGTTCCTTCACAAACATCAATGCCACACATATGAATATGCCTTTATAGTTTTTTTCTATCTCTCAGAATTCTCCAAGACCCATACCCTCACCAACTTTGGGAACTACTCCATGAAAAGAATCTTTAGTTTTAAAGATAAGAGGGGACCTTTTAATAATCTCGCCCACCCGCCACCCCCCTTCCCTCAGTACTTTTCTTTCAAGAGAGACCTTTATATTCATAGAGGGAGGAGAGGAAAAAATTAACCCTTGAACCTTTCTAGGTCTATAATTCATCTCAGCCTCAGCCCATCCCCTTTCAGTGGGAACTCCAATTTCTTCCAGATACCTTTAGCATCAAAGTTAAACCCACCTCCCCAATATACTCACTGTAAGAAAGATACACAGAGTATGGGGAAGCAGTTAATGTAATGATCAAATTGTAGAGACTCTACTTGCATAGTTCCTTGTAGAGCAGTGTTGTAATATATAATCAATGTGAGTTGATTCTGCAAAAGAAAGCTACAGTACAAACTGGTACATTTTTGCAAGAATTTGTAGCTAATGAAAGCAAGCCTATAGAATGAGGGGGTATGTACCCGAGGGGGTATGAAGGCCCATCTCTGGGTACAGTTGGAGAAGCTGCTGTGCTGTGTCAACTTTCAGACCCAAAAGTACATCTTCAGAGACAGAAGCTTTTATTGGAAAAGTCTATTATGCAACATAGTCACAAGGAGAAATGCCTTACTCTGAAACATTATTTATCCTGGACTATGTGTGTTTACGGGTGTGCCCGTACAAATGCCCGCACAAAATATAGAATGAAAAATTTCATCGGGCTTCACGGAAAGGGGGAATAGCAATTTCTGTCTTCAAGAGGGTCAAGGTGTGCTTCTGAGCTGCCCGAGGTGGGAACGTTATTTTGAACCCCTCCTCTCCCACCCCGTGTTGATTTGCACAGGTGTTATGATGGTGTCAGAGTTAAAGGTAGGAATTAGAATAGCCCCCAAAATATTTATAATTTATCTGAAATTGAAATACATTTTTCTCCTTTTCTTAAAAATAAAGTAGTTGCCTTCCTGGCTAATTAGTCATCTTGCAGATCAGCTTAAAATAATTCCTGCAATTGTACTTGAGGCAGCGGGCTCAAATCCAAATATAACTACTCATCACCTTTGTAAGCTTCAGTTGGCTCATATGGCAGAGCAACTCCACAGGGTTTCCGAGAATATACATCTTTGGCTGATGGTGGAAACAGGCCTTCTTGTGGTTAGTGACCCAGCGCTTAACCCACTGCCCCACAAGTCTCTCCAGCCTTGAAGAATTAGTTATTTGATGACTTTCAGCATCATTTTGTTCATTAGTTAGAACGGGATGGGAGGTTAATTATCCTAAGAGTTACTTCAGTTGGGCCTTGGGTCCCCACCCTGCTCTCCCCCTCATCCGTAGTGACGTGATTCTTGTTCTTTGATGCTAGTTATCTGCTCCCTTCAACCCTCGTGATCACACAGGCTAGTGTGCTTCTTCCACATGGCCTTTGCTGCTTCTGCACTAGATGTTCACCTTCAAACCTTTAAGATCCCAGATACTTTGGGAGGAGACAGGCCAGTCAAGGTGCAGTGAGGTGGCGATGAAGCACAAAACTTTCCTCTAGTTCCTGAAGGCTTCTTCCCCCCAACTATCATGGGCCCAAGTCTACCTTACAAATCCAGCTGGACTGGAGAAGCTACACTGTTAGAAATGGGAACTGGAAATACGGGGAACCCAGGACAGATGATCCCTTTGAGGAGAGTGACCAGATGGGTGGAGAGAAGGTGGGGCAGAGAGGGGGAACCAACTACAAGGATCTACACATGACCTCCTATCAGGAGGACAGACACTGGAGGAGTGGGCAAGGGGAGACATCGGACAGCATAAGATATGACAAAGCAATAATAATTTATAAAGTATTGAGGGTTGGTAGGGGGGAGGGGAGCAAGGACAGAGGGGAAAGGATGAGAAGCTGATATCAAGGGCTCAAGTGAAAAGGCAGATATTTGGAGAATGATGACGGCACATGAAGGTGCTTGGCACAATATATGTATTTATGTATTGTGAAAAGCGATATATGAGCTCCCCAATAAAATGATTTAAAAAGAAAAAAAAGAGTTCCTACAAAGACTAAAGGTCTAGTATTTCATCAGTGATTAATGATATTAGCTGCTTTTTAGTGCCCTATTCGCTTGCAAAGGACCCCTGGTGGCATAGTGGTTACGGACTCGGCTCCTGCCTAAAACTTTGCGGGTTTGAACCCACCAGCCCTCTGCAGGAGAAAGATGTGGCGGTCTGCTCCCATAAACGCTGCGGCCTAGAGAAGCCCACGGGCAGGGCCACCCTGTGGTGGAGGGGCGAGGACAATGGGTATTCGCTTCCGGGTTGAACACAGCTGCATTCCACCTGCTGCCATCATTACATGTGGATCCCTTTTGTATCTCTTTTGCTCTGCTCACATAGAGAGAGAGAGAGAGGTACCCGCCCTCCAATCAGATGCATCCAAGGGAGGGGTAAAATTAAACAGACGTGAGACAAGGTAAGACCGTCCAGTGCTCACCTCCGGGACCACCCTGACTTCAGGAGCCCGGTCCATGCAGAGAGAAAGAATGTTTTTCCAACCAAGGCTTACATACACTCAGGGGGTGCACAGGCCCCCCCAGTTGCAGGCAGCCACGTTGGTAACCTTTCTCTAAAGGTCCTTGAGGATATTAGAGGAGTAGCCTAACACCATGCCCCGGGCAGGGAAGGGGCAGTGGCTGTCTTCAGAGCCTAGAGAGCACTACCACGTCTGCCCCTATGGTTTAAGCCGCAGGCCGCATAGCAATCAGTCACGTGCTTGGAAGCAGCAATTTCAAGGCAGCACTGTGACGGGAGGATATAGCGGGAATGAGATGAGAATGTGTTTGGGATTCACCCCCAACTCACAAGGGTGAAGACTTCCTTCCACCTCAGAAACCCAACCTGCCAGGATCCGTAACATATGAAAAAAGGACTTACCCGTATGTACTCTCTTCACATTCTCTGCTCCCTATAATATATATATATATATGTATTATGTATATGTATGTTCTTCGCTAGCTGGTTAAGAGTTTAAGGTAATACTTTGATGTATTGGGTCCACTTGTTCAAAGGGAGCTTCAGACGTTCGTGGGAAAATGGTATTAGAAGATAATGCAATTTTGCCATGAACTTTCTAAAGCCCCTTCACATGCCCTCCATGGGATTCATCATTGTGCATAATAGAAGATAATGGTGGAAATGAAATTAAATTCCACTTTTGTGAGGTTGATCATTAGCTTTTAATAACCCTATGATATGTGTGTGATGACAGGCCCCTGCCACATGCACTCCTGTACTACGTATTTCTTTCTCACTGCATGGCAGAGGATAAGTCTCAAGAGGGTCCCCTTACAATATAAAAATACAACTGAACTTAGGGCTGAGGCCCGGTGGCATAGTGGTTGAGTGCGGGACTGCGACCCACAGGATTGGCGGTTCAAATCCAGCAGCAGCTCTCCAGGAGCAAGGCTGGGCCTCCCACTCCCACCAGGACAGTGATGCCCACAAAAAAAAAAAAAGCACACAAAAATACAACTGAACTTGTAAACTTAGGCTTGCTGGTTGGAAAACGATTGAACCTAGCTGTCACCTGTTATTTATCCTTCCATGGTTGTGTATAAGAAGGCTTCAAAAAGTTCATGAAAAATGCAGTGAAAAGATAATAGAATTCTTCCATGAACTTTTTGAAGCCCCTCCTTCCCCCACCCCACCCCCACTGCTATATTATTCTAGAGCTGGCAAACTGAGGGGGGGAAATGGCACTTGATTTTGGAAAGGGCATCACTGCCTCTGGTGGTCGTGGGTGCTACCCAGCGCTGCTCCTGAGAGCCACCACTGGATTTGAACCGCCAAGCCCACGAGCCGCAGTCCTGCACTGAACCACTTACGCCACCGGGGCTCAGCAATGGCACTTGATTTTGAATGACAGCTGAAGTAATTTTTTTTAACTGTTGTAATACTAGGCTTTTGCAAAGCATTATACTTAGCAACCAGAATGTGTTGAAGAGTAAACCATCTATAACAGTACAACCATTTGAAATGATATACTTTAATTTTGGGACATTTTAATTAGAAAAGAAGTTATGCTGTTGTTATAATCTTGACATCTAAGTCACTTTTTGTGCCATCCTTTATGATAGGACATCTCAAGATTGAGAATCAGCTGTAGCCATCTCTCCCTTTGCTCTCCTTTAATTATTCACAACATAAAAGACTCCTCACAGAATAGAGTTTTTTAGACCTCTAAATTGTGTGATAGTCAAATGACTCTTAAACTAAAAGAATCTTGTTCTTATTTACCAAAATGTTTCTTTTAAGCAATGGCTGTCTTGATGAGGAGATAACCATTTCATCCTAAGGCTGTCCTAGAGGTCTCAGTAGCTAGCACTAGTTAGCCTGTGACCTACAATTTAGAAACTTTTCTTCTGAGGTAGCGCAACTTAAAAGTCAAAAGATCGAATGAAATAAGATGGTGATGGTTACCCCTGTGGCTCCTAGTGGACCGAGACTCCTCTAGGAGGGATGTGAAATCGTTGTTACTCTTGAGACTTGTATATGTTTTGTTTTCTTAGGAAGGATGTCTTCCTCTGGACATTTTCTAATGAAAGGGGTAGCTAGAACACGACCCAGTGGGTCATATCCTGAAATTCTTGACTGAGGATGCAGTCCTGGAATGTCATGAAGAGGGACTGCTTTGGTGCAGGTGCACAGTGGCATTTTACAGAGTTGGCATGTTGTGGCATGTACACCTTGAGGCGTGCCATGTACTCCAAAGAAAAGGCTCAAAAAAAAAAAAGGATTCAAAGATCTTCCGATGTGATAACCCTTTAAAGCTACTCTTTTTTAAGATCATTTCATGGGGGCTCGTACAACACTTAGCACAATCCATACAGACGTCCTTTGTGTCAAGCACATTTGTACATTTGTTGCCATTCTCGTTCTCAAAACATCTGTAAAACAACTTTGAAAGGAAGTTGTGGATGTTGAATCACCTATACCCCTAACTTCTTGAGATGAGTGTCTCCAAACATGTGTGCCATTTGATCAATAGCATCACGGGACAGAATCCTCTCTCCTCCCAGTTCGTAGGTTCTTGCTCTGAATGTGGTCCTGAGGTTTGCTCTGCTTTTTGTGCCTAGCAGAGCTTCCTCTAGAAAATTATATGGCTCGGTTCGCTGAATAGAATGGGAAGCTCTTGATAGCCAGGCAGTTTAAGGTATTCAACATGTCTGCTGCTTTTAGGTGGGTTGGGGATCTACCTCAGCAATCTACAAGGATACTTCCTGCACCTTTGTATCCCTAATGGTCCATTTCCAGAACCCTTTAGCACCGTCCGGGAATTCCCAGTTAACAAATAGTGGGATCCCGAAGTCACGTGGAGGGCTCACCTTCAGACAGTGATGTCAACCCCATCCTTCTCCAAAGCATTTGATGTCTTTTGACAGCATGGAGTAAGAAGGGAGAACAAGTCCTGCTGAATGCTTTCTTCCCAGCGGGGCTTGACTAAAGTCTGAGGAACGAACTAGAAATGCACTGCCCTGTCTGCTATGTGATTGTCAGGAGGAGAAATAGAAGCTTAAGACTGGGAAAGAGAGACAGGCTCGTCGGTTAGTCACTCGTCCTCTCGGGTCTGGCTTCTCACTCCTGTGGAATAAAAAACGGTCCTCATCAAAGCAGGTATTTAGGAGACACCTACTCTCTGCAAAGCCTGAGAGGTAATGCAGTACAGCCTGGTGTGAACCTCATAGGAGTTCATAATTTAGAGGAAAGACCAGTCACACGACCCAGGCTGCTGCCTTCTACTTAAGATGTTTCTCTCTTAATCCAAATCTCTTCATTGTAAACAGCTTAAAGATGCTTAAGGTAGCCCAGGAGAGAGCCTAATTATAATTCTGCACACAAAACTGTACGTAGAAGATCTAATCCTTCCCTGCTTATTCGGTGTGCCTCTTTTCTCCCAGAAACCCAGGGGAAGCTATTCATAATAGAACTTTTAGAGAAGCGACTAGCTACTAAGCACTGTGAATAAACATTTAACCCCCAAAACTGCGGGAGTACCGCTTGTACTTACGGTCTTTTGGCGCAAAGCTGTCAACCTTAGCGTGTGCATGAAGGCTGTCGGGAGGGACTCTCCGGGTGCAGGACTCACCCAAAGGACCATAGTGCACGGCCACCTGCAGTTGTTTCCGTAAAGATGCGCAGCCTTGGGGCTGAGCCCTGGTGGCGTGAGTGGTCGAGTGAGGAACTGCGGCCCACAGACTTGGCGGTTCAAATCCAGCAGCGGCTCTCAGAAGCTGCACTGGGTAGCACCCACGACCACCAGAGGCAGTGATGCCCACAAAAAAACAAACAAACAAAAAAAAGATGCGCAGCCTTGAAAACCCTGGGGGCAGTTCTCTTCTGTCCTGTGGGGCTGCTGTGAGTCAGAACTGACTTGAGTGAGGGTCATGGGTTTGATTTGGGCTTGAAGAATTACAGCACAGGCTTATTTCGTTTTCAAGAGTCAGTCATCAGTTGAGATTATTAGATTAACCACGCAAGTGTCAGGGAGATCATTTTGGCGACTCTGAGAACATGCAAACGTGAGGAGATCACACTGCCCTAAAATGAATCTCCTGAGTCAGTAGTCCTCCGCCTTCCTCCGGCCACGGCATGCAGGTCCTCATGGGGTGGTGAGTGCCCCCATCGAATCAATTTTGTTGCTATTTCATAGCTGTAATTTTGCTACTGTTATGAAGTTGGCAAACCCTGTGAAAGGGTTGTTCGACTCTCAAAAGGGGTCGCAACCCATAAGTTGAGAACCACTACAGCTGTCTGTCTACGTAGGAGCTGGTAGGTAAGACATGTTTGATTCATCTCCAGATGTGTTTTTTTGCAATGCTCTAAAACATCTGGAATAGAGAGGTCTGCTGGTGCTCATGCTCTCCAGCCTCTCCCCTTCCTTCTCTCCAAAGGAATTAAGTGGCATTTCTTTGATGAAAAGAAAAGAAAAAGAAAGTCATAAGAACTTAATTATGGAAAGTTCAGTAGTTTGGGTTATTTTTTAGGTAGGGAGTATTTTAGTATTATTTTAAACCATCTCGTTTTGTTGTTGTTGCTGCTGCTACTTCCCTCAAACTCTTGTTTTTCCCTCTGTTCCCTCTACCCCCGAACAAGAGTTTTGTCCCGTGTCTGCACTAACATAGGTACAACGAGAACGACTGACTGCCGTGTCTATATAAGCATGTATTTTAAAAGTTAACCCTCCGGGGATCTGAAATGTAAAGGCTGACCTAATCCACAATTTAAAAATTATTAAAAGTTAGCCACTCCACTTTTTGCCTGCTTGTTCAAATATGGCTTCTGTCATTTTTGTGTAGGAATGAATTGTGGGCCTATCGAACCGAGGATCACAGTCTCCTCATCTTGGGGTGGGTTCGAACCACCAGCGTTGTAGTTAATATGGGAACTCTTACCTATGGGGCCACCACAGCAACTTGTCCTCAACCCTAGGCAACCCCTAATCTGGGTTTGGTCTCCATCAGACAAAAAACCCAAACCCACTGCAGACCACTCACTGCTGTGCTCACCGCCTAGCTTATTGATACTCTACCTCTCCCCCCCCCCCCCATTCCTCTTTCAAATCTTTGACTGAGGCAGGCTACCCCCGGGCCTGGGAGCTAGAGGACCATTCTCTTGAACTTGGGTCACATGACCCCGTTTCTGGTGCCAGCTTGTCCTGCTCTGCTGCCCTCAGCACGGTGTGGTTTGTGTTGGTTTTATTTTGTCTCTGTGACTAACTTCTCACCTCTCCCGTGTGCAGGCAGAGGCCAGGTTCAATGGAAGGGCAGTTTCGTGTTTGGGGGATTTAGCCTCGGACTGAGCCCACAGCATTTTTGGCCCCGCCCCATGGGTCAGGGCTCAAGGCCAGGCTGATCACAGAGAAGGTCCTTGGGGATACATTTCAATCACTCAGCCCATACTCCACCATGGAACCCTAGCGAGAGACCTCAGTGAGAATGGGGGTGCTAACACCCAGGGACCTGGAAACCTAGGGACCTGGAAACCTGACCATTGATTTGTGTCTCATGTTGCACAAACATGAAGTAAACAGGGTCAGGGAGGGACAGACTCAGAGGGAAACCTGTGAGAGGTCATAATAAATGACCTGCAACTTGCATTTAAACATGTTAAAGTAGCTGTCATTGGCATTTATTATCAAACCTGGAGAGGTCTGTGACATAGATGAGGAATCCAGAGGAGGGTGACTGTGTTCCATGTTATGATATCGTCACCGCAGAAGGTTGGGGTTGGGGATTTTATTTCAGGTAGAAAATAGCCCTCATCTTGGCTGAACAACATAAAGTGGAATAGAACAAATAGTTTTCCCATTAAGAGTGGGGGAAGTTTAAGTGATCATCAGTGGTGGTGTTGTCATTGTTGCTGCGAGGTGCCTTGAGTTGGTGGCAGCCCTGTGCTCAACAGAATCAAGCACTGCCCAGCCTGGGCCATCCTCACAATGGCCCCTGTGCCCAAGCCATTGTCACAGTCGCTGTGTCAGTCCATCTCATTGAGGGCTGCTGTCTTTGTCACCACCCCCACCAGCTCCCCAACGGTGATGTCCTTCTCCGGGGACTGTCTCTCCTGACAACAGGTTCAAAGCAGACCTTTAAAACGCTTGACCTATCCAAGGTCCCCTTTGCTCTCCCAGCAAGGTGAGACGCTAAATGCATGGTCTCATTAGACCTGTGTCCATCAAGTATGAACATTTGATTTAAGTACCTTAGGTGTGTGACACTTTGGGAAACTATAGGTCAATAATATTGAGGGAGCTTCAAAAAGTCTGTGGAGAACCAGAATGGAAATAATGGATTTTTCCCATGAACTTTTTGAGGCCCTGGAATATGTTCCTGCCTTCCAGCATACATCAATGACATTGAAAACACTAAAGTGAGTGTCATGACTAAGCAAATAAGTAAATTAATGAATGTTCTTGTCAGCAACTTGCATTTAAACATGTTAAAGTAGCTGTCATTGGCATTTATTATGAAATTTGAGTGTAGTGGTTTATTTATCCTGATGTCTGCCACCACACCAGCCGTTGCCAATGAGTCAACCACAACTCGTGGAGGCCCCATGTGTATGAAACTCTACGGCTTCAATGCCCATTTATTCAGAAGCAAATCTCCAGTGCTTTCTTCCAAGAAGCTTTCCATTAATGAATGTGCTCAGTATGGCAGGACCTCAGAACGCAGGTCTGCGCGACTCCATCCAGTCTCCTCCGTTTGGGTGCAAGATAGGAATTTCTAGTTGACAGTGATTGCTTGATTGTCTTTGTTCTGAACAGAGAGGGTGCAACCTCATCAAAAGGCTAGAGACAATGGTACAGAAGACCATGGATAGGGGCTAGAACAGTGGATGTCAACCTTCCTCATGCCATGGCCCTTTAATACAGCTCCTCATGTGGTGGTGACCCCCCGACCATAAAATTATTTTCGTTGCTACCTCATCACTGTCATTTTGCTACTGTTATGAATCGGGTGACCCCCGTGAAAGGGTTGTTCGACCCTCAAAAGGTTCACGAAACCACAGGGTAAGAACTGCTGGCCTGGAAGAAGATGCCTTGTGGGATCGAACAAGTGATTTCAAAAGGAAGAATGTCAGCAGGGAGCGGGTTTTGTGAGACAGACTAAGTATGGGGTATGTTTTCAGTCTGTCTCTTTTGAGACATAAAAGAGCAGATTAAGCAAGCAAGCTCAAAGGGAGAGGAAAATTGTGCCACGTGATTGGAGAGAGAGAGAGAGAGAGAGAGAGAGAGAGAGAGAGAGAGAGGAGACCCACTGCCCAAGAGATCGCAGGCACCTTCATTTGATACCAGTGCCCTAAGTCTGACTTCTAGCATCCTGACTGATGAGAAAATAAATGTCTGCTTCTTGAAGGCACTAGATAACTAAGACATTTGGGAAGTCACCCAGGACACTGGACACAGTCCATCAATCAAGTCAGCTTCCCACCAGAGCGGCTCTCAGCTCCTCAGCTATGCTTATTTGCAGGTCCTTCCTAGGGCCATGCTGGGACCTCAAGCCAATCCTCCTCTCAGGGCAGACCTCTGGGCCTTCACAGGGCAGAATTCCTTTTGGTCCTCAAACCTGACACCCCGTTGGCATGAGGGTTACAGATTTCAGCACAGCTGGGGCCAGAGGCAGGCCAGTTCATTCTGCAGCCTGCCCTCAGCCTCTCCAGTGACACCTGGCCCAGATCACGGATGTGGAGCAGCCTTCTCAGCTTCGGTAGCTGCTCTCCTGGCACCTGTTTTCTGTCATGTCTGACAGCTGTCTGCCGCAGGGCCGGTCCTGACCTCTCGTAATCTTCAGTGTCACAGCCCTTGGCACATATTATAGCTCGTCCAGGATCTCTTCTGTGTTCTCCGCGTGCCTCTTAGAAACCTCACTCACTGGGGTTAACTGTTTCCATAAGTCAACCTTAGCCACGGCCCTCCCAACAAGACCACAAGCTGACCAATCCCCTTGGTGGACTGCCTGCCATTCGATTTGCCTAACCAACTGACCAATCCTTGTAATGTCCTTATAAAACAGATTAATCACAGGGCAGCCCAGCATTCCAGGGCTGGATAAAAAGTATCAACCCATCCGAGTGCTCACAATTTACCTTGAAATGTCAATCAACTCGCACAAAAATAATAAACCTTCTGGGGGAAGAAAACCCCCTCCCCATACGCTTAAACCGTAAATTGCTTCTCCTAGGAACTAGAGCCAAGAGAACTCTTCAAAATAAGTCTCCTGAACCGCCTTTCCAAAGAGGGTCCCTAAACGAATTCATTTCACTATAGGGGCAGGCAATAAAAACCTCGTGGGGAAAATGGAGGAATATGAGAGGAAGGCCTTGGGGTTATTTGTCCATGAGGATGAAAACTCCCGGGACTGAGTAGAGAGCTGGAGGTGAGGACAGGGGTGCATACTTGTGAGGAACAGAAGCTGCGCCCTCAGGTGGGGTCCTGAGACCTTCCGAAAAGATCCCCAGCCACAAATTAATTGTCCCTGCCTTTAGGACAGCCGCCTATCAGTTATTTCCGTAATGAGCAGGAGTGATTGATATTAATCAGTATATAATAATAAAGGGAGATAAGTAAAACAAAAATAGCAAACACACAAGCTGTTCTAGGCCCAACTTCTCCACCAACTAGTTGTGCAACACTGAGGAAGCCATTACATGCCTTTGGGGCAGTTATCGCACCTCGTGTGCAGGGTCTGGACTCATTGGTCTATTGTCCAGCCTAAATTTGATCATTTGCTACAGAATGAAATTATTTTGTAGGAGTTACTCTTTCTAAACTTATTTCCCAAATGAAATCTCATGAGGTGAGATTAGATATGGGGTCTATAGAGTTCATTTTTATCTTTTAAAAATAATTTTGAACTGAGCCCCAGTGGCATAGTGGTTGTGTGTGGGACTGCAACCCACTGGGTTGGCAGTTCAAATCCAGCAGTAGCTCTCCAGGAGCAAGGCTGAACCTCCTACTCCCATCAGAGGGCAGTGATGCCCCCCCCAAAAAAACCAATATCTATCTATCTATCTATATATATATATATATATATATATATATATATTTTGTTGTTGTTGTTGGGGGCTCTTGCATCTCTTATCACAACCCATATATTCACTAGCATGTCTAGGATATGTGCATATATGCTGCCATCATCATTTTCAAAGCAGTCTCTTCCCACTTGAGCCCCTGATTTCCACTCCCCATTTATTTCCCCTCCCTCCCTCATGAACCCTTGGTAAGTTATAGGTTATTTTTCCATATATTGCATCGCCCACTCTTATTTTTATCCTTAACATGAGAAACTAGCATGTGCCTTAAAGTACAGTCTCCTTTGTGTAGATTCATTTCATTCAACTGTCAAAAACAACCACGGTTAAAATAGAGCTAACCAGTGTAGATTTTTAAAAAACAAAACAAAAAAAAAAACCACGAGTAACCCTACAGAAGTACCACATTAGAGAGGCCAACGTAGGCGGGAAAGGAGAAAGGGCATTCGTTTACTTCCCTAGACTTCTTATTCAAGGCTCTTATCATCATCATGTCACTCTGCTGCTGGTTGTTGTGATTATTAATGAAAACACGGGTGATTGTGGATCTTCGAGGCTTATCTGTTGCATCACCGAGCTCCTCCAGGCCTCAGGGCTGGAAGACAGGTTTGAAATGCATGAGGGGACGTGGGAGAACTCTGAGGCTGACTGACCTGGGAGCATGCTCAATGGCCTGGGGACAAATAACCAGTCAGAAGAGGAAATGGGGAGAACTCACGGGGCAGGAATGCCCAACAGCATTTGCTGTGGTGATGATCCCACAAATTCAGTTATATCTAAAACAAATACTTTTGAAAAGTAAATTGTATGACTGGACGTCTTAGGAAAAAATGATAAAGGAAACTTCGTGTTCTGCTTCTTTGTAGACAGATACGGTGAGCAGCTATCGTGGCTATGTTGATCTCCAACTGGATGTATCCACAGATAAAGACATGGGTCCTTTCTTGAGCAAAATGCCCAGCAGAGGTGAAAGACATGGCCAATGAATACCTCTCAGAGGAAATGGAGTTCTGGATAGGGAGCTGATTCTGTGTTTTCAATATCTCTCAAACCATCTGTTTCTGTTTCCTATATGCTAGCAAATAAATGGCCGCTAACTCTAGTCTAAGTTGTTTCTCATATCCAACCTTTACCTTTTCTAGTAGAAATACATTTCTGACTAACCTGGATCCCCCTTCACTCCCACCTACTTCTTTAAGGTTGCCAATAAATAGTATCATTTCCTCCGTGATTTTTTTCCTCATCCAACCCATTCTCCCAAAATGTGAATTGATAACCCTCTTGTGTGACCCATTCTCACTTGGTCATAACTGTTTCCACACTGCAATGTATTTGTGTTTTCTAATCTGAAGCCCTCATTGGGTAGCAAATTCTGACCAGTAAAGACAGTATCTACGCTCTTGTGTTTATACTATTTTATGTGTACCCTGTACTCAAATATTTGACGGCATGAATCAGTAGATGCTGTGGGATTAGGTTGAAGGTGTGGAAACATTTCAATTGGACCATGAAGGGTTGGTAAGATATAGCTCCTTCCCGCTCCCACCCCCCCCCCCCGCCCCAGTGATTTTACTGGGGGCTCTTACAGCTCTTATAACATTCAGTACATCATTTGTATCAAGCATATTCTTACACATGTTGCCAAAGATGTAGCTTTTGACACATTGCTGACATAGAATCATAAGTCGGAATTAGCAAATACTTAGATTTGATTCCTGTACAGAGCAGGAGTTGGTAAATTTCAGCCTGTGGATTATATCGGACCACCAGCCTGTTTCAAACCAAAATTTCATTGTAGCACAACTATACTCTGCCATTGACATCGTGTCTAAGGCTTCTTTCATATTAAATCAACAAAACTCAAGCCCCCCTAATAGTTACTCCACTTAACAGAAAAGTTTACTCCTGACCCTTCACACCGAGCACAGGAAAGGGAGAGTGGTGGAAAGCAGAATCTGAAAAGTCGGTAGGAGCTTGACGTGAACTTTTCAGAATAAACCACCAATTCTTTCGTTGAATATTCTGTAGATACAAAGGACAGGCAAGGATGGTAATACTGATTCATTGTGTTCCTTGGTCAAACACTGTTAGAAAATATTAAATAAAGGATATTTTGTATCCATTGTGCCTATAAGTATCTTCCAAGTGTCATCTTCTATTCTAATGTTGACCTTCGTACTAGAGGGAGCATGGACATTCTCAAGGGCAAGCTAACTGCTAGATGTGTAAATTACTAAGATGACCGGATTCTAGTTAACATGGTCGAGCTCTCGTGGGGTGGTTGATTATTCATCGGGTTGATAGCCTTGAGATCAGCACCCAGAACCCACCAGGTCCTCTGTAGGAGAAGAGAAGGCCGTCTGCTTGTGAAAACATGTCAAGTCTCAGAAACCCCCAGGCCAGTCTTACTCTGTTCTGTAGCGTCGCCATCTGTCAGAATTGGCTCACATGTCCCTCAGTTTAGTTTTTGTTTTTTGTTCTCCTGGTAGTTAATGTGAAACTTCTAATGTTAGCTTCTTGGCACCCCACCCCCACCAAAAACGTGTTCTTGCATTGGTGGCATACTGGTGAGTGCAGCTGCCTTCCAAAAAATTGTTCTGAAAGGCTGCCTTGACCTTCTCTTACATAACATGCCAGAAGTTCAGAAAAGGTCAGACAAAAAATATTCCATGAACTATAATTTTTAGGGCATGTTATTTCGGAAGTTTTCATTTTTGCAATTAAGAGAATGATAAAATGTGATTATAATGAAAGGACAATGGCAAGTCAGTGTACTTTGTGAACGTAATGCTAAACAAACAAACAAAGATAGCAAGTCAAACCCAGTGGCATAGAAATGATAATCATGTCACGTCCAAGATAAACTTGCTCTGAGAATGCAAGGTTGGTTTAATATTTGAAAATCCTTCTCCTTAAGAGAATAAAGGAGAAAATGCTTATGATCATCTCAGAATAGCAGAGTTCCTCAGCCTGGGCATTCTTGACATGTTAGACCAGATGATTCTTTGTTGTGGAAGGTTATCTTCCTCACTGTAGGATTTTTAGCACGATTTCCCAGACTCAATCCGTTAGACACCAATCGCATCTACCCAATTGTGGCAAACAAAATGAAAATAACTCCATACTCTGCCAGAGATGCCATGAGGGACTGACCAGAAGGTGGAAAGTCATCCCTAGGGGAAAAGCACTGACATCATCGAAGAAAGAGCATTTAGCAAAACTTACTTGTCATTCAACAACCTAGAAATGGAAGAGAACTTTAAAATTTGATAAATACGTTTTTTAAAAAGCATTGCAGTAAATAGTATACTTCTCTGTGAAATTGTCAAAGCTTTCTCCTTGGACATTGAGAACATGACAGAGATGTTACTGGCACCTGGCCGACTGGAGAGCCCTGCCCATAAAGGGGAGAATGAATGAAAGAATGGCAGGAGACACAGAAACAAGGAAATAAAACTCTCTTGCTTTCAGATGCCATTGTGTATGTAGGAAGTTGAAGATCATCTACAAAGGAGCTATTTAAAATTAGACAATGAATGTGATCGTTTATTATAAATTCAGGAGCCCAGTTATATAGCTGGTAACTACAAAGTCTGCAATGTGAGCACGCGCACACACACACCACACACACACACACACACACACACACACACACACACACACACACACACCCGTGCCTCCTTCAGAGGAAAAAGACTCTCCAGTGCTGTGAAGTTACTGTCTCGGAAACCCAGAGGGGCAGTTCTACCTGCCTATAGTGTTGCTGTAAGCCACAGTTGGTTCAGGGCAGTGAGTTTGGAGTGGGGGTGATGCCAACCACAACCAAACCAGCAGAGTTGCCTCAAGAGAAAAGTGTGGTTGGCATTCTAGTCCCTAAAGACTTCCCGCCTCAGAGACGTGTTCAAACAGGTTGACTCTGTCCTGTACATTGCCGCGTGTCAGCGTCAACTAGACAGCAACCGGCTTATTGGTTTGCCTATAGACTTTGTATTTCTAGGCAGAACGACAATTATAAAAATATTGAAGTGATACCACTTAGAGTGGCATGAAATGAAAGCCAACATCTAGGAATATATATGCATATAACCAGAAAATGTGTAAGAGGTCTTATACTGGCAGCGATCAAATATTATTACTAAGAGAAATGAAAAGTTCAGTTCCTCTCAAAGTTCCTTATGTCACAATGGTCTAAAAAGCATGTTAAAGCTCAGATGGACAGACCCAAAGTTTCTGATTGACTAACTGTGGGATGGGTCCGAGAATTCGTATATCTAATAAGTTCCTAGATGATGTTGATGTTGATACTGATGTTGGTGCTGCTAGCCGAGGGACCACATTTTGTAACTAACTGATCGAAATAATGAGACACAGACAGTCATGACTGGAGAAAAGCTCTTAAAAATTGTCAACTCTCAATTTGAGGAATTTCACTGCAGTCTCAAAATCTCAACATGTGTGTATGTGTGTGTGTGTGTACTGACAAACTGATACCAACATATATATAAAAATAAAAAGGACCAAGGAAAACTGGGAAGCATTTAAGGGAAAGCACAAAACTAGAGGGCCTTCACTACCATATATCAAGACTTAGGATTAAGCTGTGATAATCAAAACAGTGTTTTATTGGTGTGTGGCTAAAGAAGTAGACAAATGAACAGGAAAAAAAAGAAGCCAGAACCAAAGCACACGTAGTAACAGTTAATGTACAACAAAGGGAACACTGTAATGAAAGGATAGTTTGTGAATAAGTGGTGCTGAGACAGCTAGATGTCAGTTTTAGGAAACAGTGAATCTTGGCCTCTTCACACACAGTTCAATGCTGATGAATTGTAGTCATGTAGAAAGAAGGTCAAAGCCAGTGGTGCTTCTAGAATAAAACAGAAGTGAATATCTTCATCATGACCATTGAGTAAGCCGTGGCTTCTTAAACAGGACACCAAACCCCTCCCCTGACCCTTACTCACTCACATTGCCAGCAGGTCCAGTTCAACTCAGAGCAACCCTGCAGGAGCACTCGGTAGAATTGCCTCTATGGGCAGGTACAGTTCTGAGAGTAGGAAGCCTCATCTTTCTCTCACAGAAGAAGCAATGGTTTAGAACTGAGCAACCCAAGGGCTAACCCATCGTGCCACTAGGACCTTGCTCGATTCATTGTAGCACATTAAAATTAAAGGCAGTCATCAAAAGACCCCCATGAAGACAGAGAAAAGGCAAGCCATAAAAGCAGTGAAGATATTTGTAATAGATACAAGTATGTTCAAGAAGCTATTTGTACCTACAAAGTATGTATTTTTTTAAAGATAACGTGATAGAAAAAAATTGAAGATAAGCAAGCACTTCACAAATAGGCTCTCCAAATGACCGATTCATATCATGTAACCATATCAACACCATTCGTCTTGAGGGAGATAAAATTGGTACTATCAATGAGTTACTGCTCCATCCCTATCATACGGGGCTGCAGCCCGCTGCTAATAGCAGAGGAGATTGATACAAACCCTTTGGAAGACTGCTTGGCTACACCTACCACAATGAGCACACGGTTTATGACACAGCAACTCTATGTAGGTTTGCACCTAAAGAGGCATGCTGCGCCTCTCTCTGGCAATCTGTTGTAGCTGTTCCCTCAGCTCAGACTGTCGCTAGCACTTCTTTTTCTGAGTCATCATTTCTTCAGCAGTAAGTTGTGGGTTCTGTGTGGACTGGTTTGTGAGATTGGCATGTATCATCTTATTAATCATCCTAGAAACAGGATGTCTATAGTATTCATGTACATAGTATCCATAAGTGTATACTATGATTTAAACTAAAGAAATGTCTCCAACTCGGTCTTTTTCCTGTGATGGACCTGAGAGTTAGATGCTATGATATCGTCATTAATGTTCTCTATTTTACCTTTCTGGGTTCTCATAGCCATTGCAAGTGCTACACAGAATTCATGATTAAGGGTTTATTAAAGAAGCTAACAGGTTGTAATGCCAATGAGAAGTGCTGTGGGTTGAGTCGTTTATCAGGACATGTTACAAAGTTCTTCCAGGTCTCCTGATAAATGCCCAATGGGGCATACCTCTAAGCACTGTAAGCCTCAACCCAAAGACCTCCAGTTCAAACCCAGATCCCTCAATTAAGTGCCCATAGGCTCCCCACTGCACGTCAGCCTCCTGTCCCAAAGCACAGAACTCTCCTTACTCCCTGGTTGGGGAAGCCCATGCTCCTGGTTCTAATGCTGCTCCTCTGATATAGTTGTCACCTGGATCTAGAAGGTTCACTGCACAGGACCCAGAGGACAGGCTCCACTCCAATCCAATGAGATTCTCCCCTCCTGCTTCTCAGGGAACTCATTCTATACCCAGCAGGCTGGCATTCCCTGCTCACAGGCAAATGCTATCAGTCTTGATCCTTCTTACCAGACACATGCAGGAAAAGGCCGTTTGGTGGAAGTTAGGTTTTGGCTAGAAGAACCCCACTAAGTAATGCACTGCCCCTGAAGATGCTTTGGGATAAATAAGCATCCTACTCCAATCACAGGAGAAAAAAAATATTATTCTACACCTTATGCATCAACTCTGGACCACCTTTGTTTCTGCTACATTTTATTTATCAAAGTTATGCTCATCGCTGAGCATCAATTCATTTACTAAGATCTATGGAATACATCAGTCCTCCATGCTCTCTCCCCCAATTCCCTACTCCCTAGAGACAACCACTTTTAATTCATGCTTACAACTGATCTTCATCCACTCACCACTATTAGTTTTTTATAATATATCCCTTCAGTGTGTTTATGTGTATATGTATTATGTATACATATGAGGGGGTACCCCCAAAAAAAAGAACGGACAAAAAGCTCTGCTGGACAGACTTTTCTTGGTACATTTTTTTCCTGCTAGGTGATCATTAAGCAACTCAGTCTGAGTTAGTGCACCCAGTGGCATCTCCTAGGAAGGTGCTCTCTGGTCATAGTGAATTTTTTCGTGAGAGCTGTTTCATTCAAACCACACTTTTTGTGAGGGCCAATTTAAGAGAACAACATGCAGCTGTGAAACTTTGTTTCCCACTCAGGAAGAATGCCACTGAAACTGTTGTGATGTTGAACATAGCTTACAAGGGCAGCGCTATGGGGAAAATGCAAGTGTAGAAGTGGTTTATTCATTTTAAAAAAGGTGAAATGTCGATTAATGACACACCTGTTCTGAATGTCCTTTAACATCCCAAATGGACAAAAATGTCAATTTAGAGTACATTTGGAACTCATTTCACCAGGTCAGACTGTTAATCAAGCTTTCTATTTAGAGGTTCTGAAAAGATTAGGTAACAGTGTGCAACAAAAATGGCCAGATGGGGGACTGGTTTTGCCACCACGACACTGCACCTGCTCACGCAGCCATCTTAATGAGCCAATTTGGGGGCAAAAAACGGCATGTCTCTTTCCTCACATACCTTACTCATCTGACCTTGCTCCATGCAACTTCTTTTGATTTCCGTAATTTAAGAGGGACATGAAAGGACAGGGATTTGATGACATAGAAAAAGTGAAGAAAAAAACAAGAGAGGTGCTTTCAGCCATCCAAACAGATAAGTGTGAAAAATGTTTCCAAGAATGGAATCTCAGATTTGACAAATGTACTAAGTATAATGAAGAGTACTTTAAAGGTGATAAGGTTATTTTATAAAATAAATAAATGCACCCATAGGGTAACTTTGAAAAAAATCTTTCTGGTTTCTTTGGGTATATTGAAACAAGTCTCATTTTTTCTACCTGCAGTTTTCAATTAGCACTATATTTTTTGCATATGCCATTTAAATGGCTATTAATCATACTCGGGTTATTTTTGGTCATTTCTTGTTTTGTTTGTGTGTTCTCATACTACCATAAATCTGAATATATTTAGCGTATTTGTGTGTGTGAGAAATTTCTGTAAATAAAATGCAGTTTCTTACCACCTTGGTTCTCTTCTGTGGTCACTCATTGTCTGGGCTTTATTTGCTTGCCTGATTTCCTCTGTCACCCCTGGCATTCTCTCATCCAGACTGACAGCCCAGGAAATCACCTTTGATCTGTAACTCCCCTTACTCAGATTTGTACCACTAAAACTTACTCTTTAACTTTCTTCCTTAGCTATTCAGTGTTCTGTCTTAACCTTTTTTACATCTTGTACTTTTCTAGCTTCTCAGCATTATCTTCTAGGTAGTTTCTTCTTTAGTTTCTGCCATACTCTTTTGCATGGCTTAGAGTTCTTTTTGTTCTATAGTGGTTTTGTTTTTATTTCTCATTCCTATGTGCCATCTCTCCTCTTATCTCTCCAAGGGTATGCATGATGATAATCTCTTTTCAATTTTTTTCCCACTCTAAGTAATTTCATACAATGGCTTATTTCCCCTCTCTTTGTTTGGACATGTCCTTTGTGGTGGAGGTTTTTATCAGATGCTTTGCAATCATTAGCTATCTGCACCTATTTAAGAGTTGGACATTAGGAAACAGTGGGCCCTGCTGGAACTTGTTGATTGTGATCTGCACTTACAGCGTGATCTTGTGAGCAGTCAGTGACGTCAGCCCCTTTGGCCTTTCAGACCACTCGTACCTGCACATTGTCTTATTGTTCCTCACAACCTCTGTCTTAAGGACACCAGTCTGCCTTTTAAAAGTGTATTCCTCCTGTTTGCAACTCTGCTTGATGTTGAACAACAGTTGAACATCTGTTTTGATCTTTAAGAATAAATGCCTAGTTTTATGCCAGGTGATCTAATTGCTTCTGATTGAGACTTAGATCCACTTCTGATAGGCATGTTGGATTCCACCCTTCTATCCTCACATAGATACCATCAAGTTGGCATAAAATCGAACGCCCGCATCAACGAACTTCCACATTTTGTTGCTGTCCTCTCTTTTCCTTTTATTTTTATCCTTGAAATTGATGCTATGTTAGTCTGGGTAAACTAGGGAAACAAATCCACAGACATATATATATATATATATATATATATATATATATGATTAAGGTTAAGGTATATTAAGAAAGCATTCCAACCCAGTGGTGTCCAAGCTCATAAGTCCAGCATCAGCCCATCTGTCCAACACCGATATACAAAGACCTCCTCAATCTCACAAAACACATGATGACGCCGACTGTAGGAGGAAAGCCGAATCAGTGAGCATGTAAGCATCTCCACGCTGGCAGGGGTCTTCACGCGGCTGCTCCAGCACCCAGGGCTGCATCGGGGTAGGTCCATGTGGCTTCTCCTCAGGGGTGTCTTATAGAAAGTGAGCCTTGCCAGCTGAAACAGAGAACTGGGTAAAGAGTTGCACCCAGGTCTGACCATCGGAGAGCAAAAGACCCGAGAACTAGAAAGGCAAGATTCCCTGAGTCATTGTGGCGGTCATGTGCTTATGTTAATTTTATGATTGAAATGTAGGGGTGGAGTCTAGCTTGTTAATCTGGAGATAGCCATTGAGTAGCCAATGAGGCCTTTGTGTGGGCATAGCTTTCTCCTGAGACTTCTGGGAAATCTCTCGATATTTCCCTAGTGAAGATGAGAAGCTATCTTCCCCAGTTGTTGGGCATTAGAGAGATGACGAATCACGGACAAGACAAGATGACAGCCTCTGAAAAGCTGGAGGAGCCGGCGGAGAGACCACACAGCTTTGCCCTGAGGGAGCCAGACCTCTGAAGCTGGGGTGGCCAGGTGGAGACCTCTGCCAGCAATGAGTTGCTTCTGCTGTTGATGGACCCTGAGCCCTGGAGGCGAGGTGCCCTGTCAGCACCGGAATTCTGTACCCAGACCTGTCACTTCGTAAGTTGGAAGAAGACTTTATAGACTGATTTCGGGCATATGGGTTAATATCGGACTTATGACTTTGCACTGGACTGGGCTGGGATGGTTTCTCCGTGTCACATTCCTTTTGTATTTAAACCCTTTCCTTATATCTGTATGCGTGTCTGTGAAATTTGTTCCTCTAGTCTGCCCAGACTAACACAGCCATTTACCTCCCTGTCCACCCTTCAATTAATCCCACATGTGTTTATCAGCCAGGCTGGCTAAACCTTAACTATCTCAATGCTTTTATCTTTTTTAAGGAAAAATAACAGTAAACCTTTTTATTGGTTAGTGGGTGGAGAAAATTATGTGAGTTGTAGTGGTGATCTTTAAACAGAAATTCCCCCCATGATTATTATGGGGGGAAAAGTATACTAACAATGCTTTCAACACTGCTTTCCCAAGGAGGTGCTGAAGGCAAAGGGTTTTTTGTCATTGACACATGAGAAACTACAAGATTAGTGCAGGTATTAGGTTCTGAGATCTCTGTTTGTTCTACCGCTTTTACAGTATTCTTTTTTTTAAATCATTTTATTGGGGGCTCATACAATTCTTAACACAATCCATACACATACATTATATGTCAAGCACATTTGTACATTTGTTGTCATTGTCATTCTCAAAACATTTGCTTTCTGCTTAAGCCCTTGGTATTAGCTCCTCATATTTCCCCTCCCTCCCCACTATGCCCCTCTCTTATAGACCCTTGATAATTTATAAACTATTATTACTTTGTCATACAGTGCACTGTCTGATTCTGCCTGTACCCACTTCCCTATTGTCTGACTTCAGGGAGGAGGTTATATGTAGATTCTTATAATCAATTCCCCCTTTCTACCCCACCTTCCCTCCATCCTCCCAGTATCACCACTCCCATCACTGGTCCCGAAGGGATCATCTGTCCGGGATTCCCCATGTTTCTGATTCCTATCTGTACCAGTATACATCCTTTGGTCTAACTGGATTTGTAAGGTAGAATTGGGATCATGATAGTGGGCTTGGGGGGAGGAAGCATTTAAGAACTAGGGGAAAGTTGCATATTTCATCTACACTGATATAATTTTTAGTTCTTTGACACCTGATGCCTGATCCCTTCGACACCTCATGGACATACTGTGTTCTTCCATGAGGGCTTTGTTGCATAGCATTCTTTTTTAATGCAGGTAAAATGGGGACGAACGTCATGATTCTGGTTTGCCCATGGGGTTGTCTCTGACAGGGACATTTTAGAGCACCATCCGTGTGTGTGTGTGTTTTCCACCTCAATGAAGCCATCGTTTATTTCCTCTCTTCCATTTCCTACCCCCAAACCTGTCCGACAGGATGACGAGAGCTTGAAGCATCTCACTCACGAGGAAAAGGATGTGCTCCTGTTTTTTGAAGAAACCATCGATTCCCTCGAAGAGGACTTTGAGGAAGAAGGGCTGTGCAGCAGCGGTATCTTCTGCCACTCTCCGAGATCCCTGGAGGAGACCCCTTCCAGTCACTCCGAGCCACACGATGTCATCGATCTGGTGCAGCCAGAGCCTGCGGCTGGAGAACCTGGATGCCCCCCGGAAGCCACCCAGGCAGCAGGTGAGGAGGACAGTCTGCATCATAGACCTGTGGCAAAGAGGCTTCGTGGGTTTTGTTGTCTTCCCTTCCTTGGCCAGTCAGAGCCTTGGGGGCTTATCAGAGTTTTCTACGTAGGATCCTCTTGGTAACTTGATTCTCTAGCTAAGAAAATGCATGAAGGGAAATCCCAAAAGGCTCAACTAAAGAATGAGATGAATATGCTACACAGATTATAGACTTTAAAAAAGCAGGAAGCTGGAAGTCACTTTGAGGCAACAATTCTATCCTACCAAAATATCAGAGGTCCTTAGAGTTTCGCCATGAAGGTTGACCTAACTTTCTGTGCAATATTATATCCCTGTAGTAGGCCAGGTTGACTAAATAAACAAATCAGAAGTCATTATACTGCAAGCAAGCATCCCAGCCCAATCCAGACCAAGTCCATAAGTCCATAGTCCAAATCCCTCTTCAAACTCACACAGCCAATGATGCAAAAAGCAGGATGGTCGCAGGCCGGTGGGTGCACAGCTGCGTGGATCCAATGGCAGTGGCCACATCACAGTGACTCGTCAACAGGAAGGTGAAGGGAGAGAGAGTGGGGAAGCCTCCAGAGAGCCAGCGATCTCAGTCTCTCCCAAGGGCATCACCACACTGTGACCTGACCGAGGTTCCATTCCACCGACACCTTCTTACAGGTACCATGTTGGCACAAAAAAAATTAACTCTCACACCCCCATTTCTGCATCATGACCTTCCAAGGAGGGAATAACTGAATAGAAAACCAGCTGATTCCAGAAAAAAAAAAAAAGGGAGGGGGTAGATTTCGAACAAAATTTTGGCTCAGCTACTACTTTGGTGTATTTTGCCCAACTCCTAGTGGCACCAACGGAAACGGGTTCCAGTCCTGAGATAGAGGGAGAGGGAAATGAGCAAAGAGAACCATTTCCTTCAACTTTTTTTTTTTTTTTTGGTTGAAACTAAGTGTGGACAGGTGAAAGGAAAAGGATAAGGAAAAATACGTTTCTGCTGAAATAAAATGTAAAACCCAGAAAACCAAGCTCACTGCCATCCATTCAGTTTCCACAAATAGTGACCCCCAAGTTGTAACTCTTTATGGGAGCAGACAACATCCTCTTTGTCCTGTGGAGTGGCTGGTGCGTTTGAACCAGTGGCCTAGCAGTTTGCAGTGCAATGCTTACACAAACAGACTATAGAATACTGATTATAATAAGCCTCTAGAAGTGTGTGGGGGGTGGGGGACAGGGTATGAAGTCATGGTGGTGCTGTGGGCTGCTGACTAAATGGTTAGTGGTTCAAACCCTCCAGCTTCTTTATAGGACAAAGATGAGGCTGCCTAGTCCCCAAAAGATTTTCTGTCTTCAAAACTTTATGCAGGGTCAGAATCAATTCAGTGGCAGTGGGTTTGATTTTTTTTTTTTTTTTTTGCTGTCTACTTAGATTTTTTTAAGAAGTATGTACTACTCAGAATTTCACATGTGTGCCAAATGTGAAGCTTTGTTGACAGCTGTGTCTTTCTTCAAAGAAGACACTCAATATGCATTTCTCTTTCATTCCTAAAATTAATTTGAGCCAATTTATTCTTTTAAAATGCCAGATCACGCTGAGCCCGGTGGTGTAGTGGTTGTGTGCAGGACTGCGGCGCACAGGGTTGGCGGTTCAAATCCAACACCAGCTCTCCAGGAGCAAGGCTGGGCTTCCTACTCCCACCAGGCAGTGATGCCCCCCAAAAAACACAAAAAAAGTAAATAAATAAATAAAATGCCAGATCACAATCATACCAAGGAACATACTTTCTGAAAAGAAGTCATTCCCACCCATCAGTTCTCTGACAAGTTGCTTTGGTAACACATTGATAAGCACCTCGTTTGTGGCGCCTTGTGGAAGGTACAGGAAGTACGGTGTGCAGTTTAACATGGGAGAGGGGTGTGTGAGTACAGAGGGGCGTGTGTCAGTACGGACCAAAAGTGTTAGGTGGCCTGGGATAGACACATTAAAAAAACAAAGCCAAACTCATTGGCCATGGAGTGACCCTCAGACAGAGGAGGACTGCCCTGTGGGTTTCGAACTGCTGACCTTGTAGTTAGAAGCCCATTGAGTAACCACTGTGTTCCGGGGCTATAGGAAAGGCTCAGAGATGAACATATGAAATTCCACCTGGGGGGTGTCAGGAAAACCTCTACTTCCTAGAAAAGGGTGACTTAGGCCTCTACGTAGCCTCCATCTAGAGAGACCTACTGAAGTTGTTGGCAGGTGCCATGCAATTTTCCAACCTTAGTGCCCCCTTCTGTAAGGTCCCCTGGCGAGGCCTTCTGTTCCACACCCCAGGTGAGTGGGTCCTTAGAAGCTTCCCTTCACTCTAGGCTGGCTCTCACATGCAGGGTCTATCTCCCTTGCAGTGTGGCTGGGAGAGCAGCTTGGGAAGTGGTGTGAGAAGACATGACTCCACCGTTCAGGGTGTAGGAAGAGGGAGGGAGGCCCAGGAGGCACTGTTGAAGGTGCTGTCGCGTCCCTGTGGGTCACGTGCAAAGTGTGTGATGCCTGTACATTTACAAGTGGGTGTAGCTGACGGGAATACGCTGTCCCTTTTTTCAGAAGCCAAACCTGTCGGAAAGGAAGATGCTACTGGCCTGGATGGCAGGAGGCAAAATGCCGAGAATTCTGTACCCCCAGACTCCCCTGGTCCAGACACCCTTACAACGCCGCCTTCCCCACCCGCCACCCCAACTCCGGCCCACCCCAAGAAAGAGCTGCTGCCTCCTTCCCCACCAGCAGAGCATCCCAAACTGCCCCGCTCCGTGCCGACGCCTCTGGTCCTCGCTCAGAAGATTTCCGAGAAGCGGGCTGGAAATGAGGCGCTCTCCCCCATTGCCCCCTCGAAGGAGGGCCGCCCTGGAGAATGGAGCACACTGACTTCCCTAGCCCCGCCCAAGGGCGACCGCTTCCTCTGGTACCGACACCTGGCACAGCCTGCCCCCAAGGTCCACCGCTTCCCCAGCAACATCAGCGTGACCAACAGCTCAGGCAAGGAATTCAACAAGACCATCTCCAAAGCAGCTGTCAATGTGCAGCAGCGCAAAGCCCAGGTCTTGGCCAACATCAATGGCGTATCCTTCCTTGCCACGGGGGAAGCGGAAGACCGGCCACACCGGGGTGAACCCATGGAGCAGAGGAGAAGCGTCTCTCCCGAACAGGTAACATGTGACCAAGGCCAGTCAGGCCCTGTCAAGGCAGCTGTATGCCCAGGGACAGGCGGGCAGCAGTCCAAAAGCGTGCAGACAGAACCGTCCCCAGCGTTGGCCAACGGCTTCCAAAGCATCCATGACATCCTTAAGGGTGACCCTAGCCCCTTTGTCTCTACTGGAAAGACTATCACCATCCACCCGGACAAAGCCCTGCCCAACAAGCTCGCCCGCCAGAATGCCACCAAGAGCTTTTATGAACACCGCCAGCTGGACTACGGCCCAGAAGGGAGGAAGCGGGCGGGTTCCCTCCCCCGAGCTGTGGGCTTCAGACCCCAAGGAATCACTGTCCAGTTCTCTGGCCGAGGCTCTACAGAAGAAGCCCGGCGTGAGGCCCTGCGCAAGCTTGGCCTCCTGAAAGAAAACTTGTCCTAGGACCATGTGAGGGGGCACGTAGAAGAGGGATGACTGCTGGCCCCATCTGGCCGAATGGCTCAAGGACACTTCCCCGCCTCACACCCTGAAAAGAGGTGGAACAGGAAGCTCATACAGGGAGTGTCCTGTCCAGCAAATCCGGGAGGCATTTGACCTGAAATGGACATGACATACCTAAAGAAGACTCTTCGTGTGGACTCAGAGTAAAGACATGTAAATGCTGCCTTTCCCCCACCTACCTTACATCCAAACAGGGAGCCCCATGTCTTACAGCCTTCCCTTCTCCAGAACTCAGAGAGAATCACCTTCAAGCCCCATAAGCACCTCTCATCAGTCAATGCCACATGGTTGTGGGCTGTAGCTTGTAGTGGAGGAAAGATGGGAGGGGCCCGTAAGCCCCTGACCCAGCCCCTTATTCTAAGTACACAACCTGGAAGCTGGTAGAGCCCTTGCCTCCCACCCCCCAATTCTCTAAGAAAGGGATTTCCCCCACCTCCTTTTCTAAGAAAATAAAAAGAAATGCTCCCTAAATTTCTGTAGTGTAAGTTTTGGTTTGTTTTTGAAAGACGAAGAAAGGTGTTAGCCCTAGCTGAGCTTTGGTTTGTTTTCTTGGGATTTTTTTTTTTTTAATACATAAGATTTTGTTTGACTATTTCCTACCCGCCCCCTTTTCAAATTGAAATGAAACCTCTAGAATATGAGCTGTTGCCATTTTCAGAGATAGAGGCTGCATGTGAGAAAGATGACTATTATGGAAAACAAGAGCCATCAGTTTGTGGGGTCTGCATTACTGGGATATGTATGGATGTGTTATGGGTATATGTGTGTGTGTGGATTTGTGTGTGTGAATATTATGGATCTATAGAGACATGTCAACATATACAGGTATCCTCTTTGTGAATATATAAATTTATTGAAACACATAAACTTCTGAAAAACCCCACGGGATGTAAGAGCTTCCTAATCCTCTTGATACACACAGTCAACTTGGCACTATGAATGACCAAGAAACTGTCCTTTTTAAACACAAAGGGCCTATCCATGCTGTTGCAGGACCCCAAAAATGCGTTCTCCGCCATACTGCACAACTCTGTTCCCACTTAGGACAATGTTCCCTGCTTCTTTGGGAGTAGTTCCTTTTTTCAGGAAGACACTTTTCAAAGGTTCATCTCTTCTATTACCTTTTTCTAGTTTTTCCTGTGCCAAGAAAGCCAGTCACCAGGAGGAAACATAAGATCCTTAAAGACCTCTCCCTGTTTGGGTTGTATCCCAGAGCGGGATTTCAGGATGACTGGAAGAGCAGTAATCCCGAAGGGGACTTCCAACTAGGTTATGCCGCGTGAAAAAAAAACTGGCCTCCACCCAGACTGCCCCACTGCTGAGTTGTAGTCACAAGCATTATTGCAACTCTTTGGGGCTGGAGTCTTTAACCTCCAAAAATAGACTGGGAAGGGCTACATGGAGGAGTCACACCCTTTGGTTTCTTTCCTGTTGGGGATGACTTCAACTCCCACTCTGTCAAGTGCTGAGAAGGGCATTTTTTGTGGTACTCCACTTGCCTTATAGGTTTCATACCTGAGGATGACTTTTCTTTCCCTTAAAGCTACCTGATTCAGTGTCTCGTTCAGTTCTTGTCCCGATGAAATCATCTCATCTATTCTTCATGCCATCCCGGTTGAACTTTACCGCTACTGAAGGTCACGTTGGATTTCCTTAGGGGACTCACGTGGGCTGGGCTTCCTTTTACAAAGTGAGAGCCACAGGGAGTTTAACAGCAGAGGGTCTCGAGGTGGCCAGCATTTAAAATGCACTTTATGTGTGAGGATTATTTCTTGGATCTTATTCTATGATTTCATTGTGAACAGAATGAACTCGACTATATGTATACAAGTATTTTTGTCCTCGTAAGGACATAAATGAAGGAAAAATCGGACTTTTATGTAGACGCAACTTTTTGCATTATATGTTCATTTTATTCTTAGCCTCTTTTAAATGGTTATATCTTTTCCTATTTATCATTGCTTCTCTTGATAATTCTATAGACTAATTCTGGTCACATTTTGCATCCAGATGTCTCATAATTCAAAATATATATATTCTCTATGGATAGCAACCCTGGTGACATAGTGGTTCTGGGCTGGGTTACTAACCAAAATGGCAGCAGTTCAAAACCATGAGCCGCTCCAAGGGAAAAAGACAAAACTTTCTGCTCCCCTGAAGAATTACTGCCTCCAGAACCTACTCTGCCCAAAAAATAGGGGCTGCTGTAAGTTGACACCGACTCGCTGGCAGTGAGTTTGGTTTGGGCCCTAGACGGAGTTCAAATTATGGCCACTACAGAACTTCTTTCTGTGTGGATGCATTGTGTTGACAAAAGTAACCAGTCTGTTGATGGACATGAGTTTCCTTCCTATACTATGTGACATGTCTGGTTTCAAGGATCATAACTAATCACTCGGACCATGTGCCAAAACAAAATTGTTATTTCCTATTTATTAAGGAGGGATAAAGAGAGAGTAGTAAGATAATCTCCAACAACAGTTGATTCATATCAAAAAGCATGTGACTGTTGTACGGATGGTCTTTGCCTCCGGGAAGCCACCTAATGGAGGCATTCTTTCCCTTTGAGTGCATTTTATCGCTGTGACACGCCAAGTTTAATAAACCTTTTCACCCCTCCCTAAGCCGCTCCCCGGGATTCTTAAACGTTTGTCATCCGATGACATCCAATGACCGGTTCCCCGTCCCTGTGTTTTCCTTCGTGTCATCTCTGCAGTGATCCCAGGGCTGGGAGGTGGAAGGAGGAAGGGGAGGAACTTTCCGGGGAGCTATTCACCTGTGAGAGCTTCATGTTTTCATTGAAATGACAAGTTACCAAACAGGTTTTGTGTCTTCTCTTCACAACAAGGCTCTCCCCACCATCACCCTGCCCCCTCCCTTTCTTTTCTGCTTTAGAGTTTGGGCCACAGGTGCCCGTGTCCTTTTATAATCTACTCGTTGGACAAGCTCTGCTTTCAAATATCCGAGAAAAGCGCAGATGGGCCCATCCTGGGAAAGCGGGGTCCCTTTGTCACTGGATGTGCCACGAAGGAGTGCCGGCACGCAGGCACTGCCAGGACTCCCCTTCACGCTGCCAGTGTGGCACCACAAGCCCTTTCTAGGGCCTGCCTCTTCCGGGCCCTCCAAGTTTGGAAGTACTTCGGGCTGGGGTGGGAATCCAGGTGTTGGATGGGAAGGAGCTCCGCAGCAGAAGGCGGGTGTAAGGACACTTCCCGCCCGGCACATCTTTGTTGTTAGCAGAAAACAGTCCATCTTTGTGCGGCACAGTGGAAGTGCTTTGAAAAGTGTCCTTTGTCCAAAAAGAGGTGCCCTGGTGGATAAGGCCCTGGTGGCATGAAGGATTAGCGCTCGGCTGAGAACTGCAAGGTCAGTGGTGCCAACCTCCCAGCTGCTCCCCGGGAGACAGACAGGACAATCTGCTGCTATACAGTCCTGTCGTCCTTGGAA
>PVJH01014378.1:0-57066 GCA_004026705.1 Nesogale talazaci
CCCTCCTCCCTCCCCCCGCCCCCCAGGGAGGCTAGCCTAAGCACCCCACCGCCCCATGCATGGGAGTGTCAAAGGTAGGCTGAGTCAATGAATTGTCCCCGAAAAGGGGCTTGGAGAGATGCCAGATATCTTCAGCCCCAGGACCTGTCTTCCACTGAGGGCAGCAGGGTCTGGGAGGGGCTTCCAAGGCAGTGTTCCCGTCTCTTGTGTCTAGGGTCCCCTATGGCTCAGGTGCCAGGACTATTCAAGACACAGAAAGGACCATGCCTGGTGTGGTTTGATACAGGTCTTAGGGACTCTGGGCCTGAGAGGTCTTGACCTCCCCGTGGGAACATGTGCAGGGACTGTGGCCCTTGTTTTTTTTTTGGGGGGGGGGGCATCACTGCCCTCTGGTGGTCATGGGAGCTACCCAGCCTTGCTGCTGCTGGATTTGAACCGCCAAGCCAGTGGGCTGCAGTCCCGCACTCAACCCCTATGCCACCAGGGCTGAGCCACCAACTGTGGCTCTTGTATCCCTAAGTGAAACCATTTATCCTTGGATGCCGGTCATCTTGGTGGCACAGGGGGTTAAGTGTTGGGCACTCATCAGAAGGTTAAACATTAGACCCTACCCACTGGCTGCTCTGGGAGAAAGATGAGCAGTCTGTGCCCGTGAGTTAACAGCAGTGGGTGGTGGGATTTCTTGAAGAGCCTCTATCTTCTGAGGAACACCCTTAAGTTTTGGATGCAGACATGAGGTTCTTGGATGGAGAAGGTCTGTTCTTAGAAGAATGTCCTCCTGTCCTTAGATTAAGACCTCTCTGTCATGTGATGGATACTCTCTGCCCTTAGGTGGACCCCTATACTCTCACTAAGAAGGTATCCAGGTTGGCTGATAGGCCTTGACCCTCCGAATCACTGCCACCCCTTCACCTCCATGAAACATCTTCTCACCTGGTGACCTCTGGTCTGTATTAGGTGCCAGGTTGTCTTGGCTTGTACTGAGCATGGGAGAGCCCATCCAGGAGCCTGCTGGTGCCAGGCAGTGTTAACTGGACAGTAACAAGCTTCAATCCATTACTCAGATTCTTAACTCCATTTCTGGAAGACCAGAAGTTTGCTTTCCTCTGGTTTTAACAGCATTTTCAGTTCCTTCAGGCAGGAGTCATGGGATGAGGGTGGGGGTGTTGCTGGTCATATATAACCAGGCTCTTTCCCCGTCCTGGCCTCAGCACAAAACCAGAGAAATTCTTCCATAGTCTGGACTGAGCACAGACTCCCCCAAAGCCCCTCAACTCCCTGTAACCAGGGTCATGAAGGAAGGGAATGCATATCAGTGCCACAGGCTAGACACAGGGACCCTAAGTCCCCTCTGTGAAATGACTCAAAAAGCTAGTCTCCTGATGAGGGCAGACAAGGTGCTGGGGCCTGGAGCATGCTCCCTGGGGAACCTCACTGGACAAATTTGCATTGCAGGCTCCTTGGAGCTGGAGAGAAGCCGGCAGTGATGGACTGCTCATGACAGCGTGAACATGAGTCACTAAACGCTGTAGCAGGGCCCTGCGGGGGATGAGTGAGAGCCCTGTAACCGGTTTAAAATAGTTGGCATAGAGGCAGGTGGAGGGAGACCAATGTCACGGAAAGCCTCACAGGACCTCCAGGGTGAGGATTCTCATTTTCTCTTCACAAGTGAAGTCACGGAGATCCAGAAAGGTCAAGCCTCTACTCAAGATCATTCCCTGCTGCCATGGACAGAAAGGGCGGCATGAAGTCAGTAAGTGCCAGAGTCAGGACTAGGATCAACATCTACGGTGTGACAGTAGAGTTGGCTCCCACTCCTGGTGGCCCTGTGCATGGGAGTCGAAGGAGATTGCCAGGCCTGCCCTCTCATGATCCTCTGGGAGGCTTGACCTGCCCACTTTCCAGCAAGGAGTTAAGGATTGGATCATGGGTATCCTGCAGGGGATTCTGTGGATATGAAGACACTGGCTCTCACCCCAGTGGCACCAGTGATATCCCATCACACAGTCACCCCCAACGGGAGTGTGGAGACCGACGTGGCCCTTGCCAAGGCTGTTGTTAGAAAGCAGTGCAATGTTGACATCAAAAGAAGGTGATGTCACCGTCACCCTAGCCAAGGTCAGCAGGAGCATGCCCTTCTGAGGAATTGGAGGACTCAGAATTTCTACATGTGGAAGGGGGCCTTGGAGTTGATGTCCCTGGGACAGGGAACTGCCAGAACAGATGCTCAGAAGTTAGAGTTGGGAGCAGCTTTGAGGTCCTGAAGCAGAAGAAGGGTGCAGAAAGAAGGGTGGGGACCAGTTCTGGATCCCAGCAGGAGGCTGGGAGGATGACCAGAAAGTTGAGCTTATATTTGTGTAAATAACCTGGACTCTGTTTATAGAAATGCAGCATCTCTTTGCCACACCCACATCATGGTGAAAGCGTCTTTCCAGTCTTCACACTGGATGGGAGTGTGTGTGCTGTGTGATTATGTGCATGGACAGATAATGGCTCAGTCAAGGCAGGGACCGCCCATCATTCTGGAAGGCATCGGTGTCACCCGCCTGCAGGTTTGTTTCCAAACATAGACCCACCTGCTGCCTCCCAGGAGCCTCACTGAATTCTAGGAGGGATGGAGCAGGTCAGCGATGCCCTCATTGTCGAGAGAGAAAACTCAAGACTTAATTGCGTAGGGGCTTGTAGGAGGGTGACAATGGCTTGTAGTCCAGGACTCCTACTGCTGCCTCACCAAAGACTGGTGGTCTCTCCCCAAACCCCACCCTCAAGCTGAACCAACTAGATAGGAGTCCTCCCAGCAGAGCCAATGCCATGACCATTAGCATCTGTTTTCTGGTCCCCTGCTATGTCTGCTGTGCCAGGACCCATGGGCCAGGCAGGGGAGGCAGTGAGCAGAGGCAGCTTGCACCTGGTTGGCAGAGATGAGGTCAACTGGGAAAGGCTGGGCTCCATGCTCGTTCGATGTGATTCAGAAGGCCAGGGGGCTGACTCTGATCTAAGCCCGCTCTGTCCTCCCACCAGCTCACTCTGAGAGAAGCTGTGGTTAGATCCTCAGTACAGAAGAGGAAACGGAGGCTCCAAGAGCTTGTGCAGCAGACCTAGGTGCCCGAGCAGATGAGAGAGTGACGGGGTCTCTGCTGAGCAGTCTCCCAAGGCCTCACAGAGCTGAGGTTGGGGTGCCGAGCATCTGACCACCACCCGCCCGCTATGCCCAGGGCTCTGCCTCTCACACCTCCCAACCCCTAGTTGTCCCCACCTCTTGGCAAGCAGGAAAGTGTGCTGTCCAGACACACACCCCCCCCCTCAGGTGCATGCTCAGCATACACACAGATAACACTGAGGTTTGCACTCGGCCTTGAAAAATCCATTAAGCTCAACTGGTGGCAACAGTGGTGGCTTTATCTTTAGTCGGAACTTGCTCCAAGAAATGAGGCGAACGACTGATCTCTGAGCTTTAGGCTGGGAGGCAGTGAACTGGGCCACGGACAATCACTTCTTGGTGTCTGGACTGATGGCTGCGGGAGGAGGTATGGACTCTGTCCTCCTTCTCTCCTTTGCCTCCACGCTGGAGTGGACATGGAGCTTGTCTTGTCAGGAGGATGCCCAAGACTGGAGTATCCAAGCAAAGGCATTCCTCCTCATTCCTTGTCCCTGACTCCTGGCCACCCACCCACAAGGCCCGCCTGCAAGTTTGTCAGGTGGCCAGTGGAGATGGGAGCCTGGAGGCTCTGACCTAGCTAGACGTTCTGAAGTATCAGCACTGGCTCGATGGACAGCTCCTTTACCCTCCATCAGCCTCCAGGCCTCAGTCACTTTCCGGCAAACACTGGCCTTGGGGGCCCAAGGGGGCCCATAGAGGCTGGGTCTGCTGGTCCTGATGCTGGGGCTTCTCCTGAGCTAGCCCCAGCTATCACCAATGGCACAGTGACCCTGGGTTCATTGCTGCCCCATCCATCGTCACCCCATTTAGTGGACAAAGGAACTGAGGAATATGGCCACACCACACATGGGCTTGTGCTCGGCTACCTTTGAGTCCAAAGTCAAAGGTCTTGGCCCTTACCTGCTCCATCTGCTTGGCAGGTGGGTGTTCTGGAACAGTGCCTTCCATGTCCTTTGTCCCCTCCCTGCCACTCTGGGTGACACCCCTGGTTCTATAGGCATACCAGATTGTTATGCAGAAACCCCTGGGGCTGTCCCAGGGGCTGCCTATCTGGGAGGACATTCCCAGAGATCCGAGGGAGCAGGCCCTTTTCTGGGGGTTCTGGAGTCACCCAGGATGGGGGCAGGAGTCCCTGGAAGCCCCAGGCCTGGGCGCCCTTGTCTAGGACTTCCAACAGCTATGAGCATGCTTCTCTGATGAGAAAGCCCCACAGGCTGGTGGCACCTGAAGCAACAGCATCCTGGATGGAAAGCTCAGAGCCCATCAGGCCCCATGCAATCGGCAGGGTGGGTGGACAGGGCAACCGCTGAGTCCGTGGAAAGGGGAGGAGGGCTAGGACAAGGGGCCACTCAGGGCCTCCCGTCTCCCCCACCCAGCAGATGCGGAATCCAGTTCCTTCTGCGGCAGCAGCAGCAGCTGTAGTCCTTGCACCACTCTGGCTCCTGCGGTCTGCGTGGGTGGCAGTGTGGGGGACGAGCACCGGTGGGAGCGATGAGTGGGCTCAGCTCTCCGACCTCATCAGGTTCTGCGCAGCATATGAGTGGGCGGGGAAGGGGGAAGCAGAGGGGGGCTGGCTATTTGTGGGTCTGCTGAGGACAGGGTGGGGAGGGAGTGGGAGAAAGTGAGACAGGACAGAGCCTCACTGGCCAGAGACTCCCCATGCTGTCCTCTCCAGGGACTTGACTAGTGACCGGAGAGGTGGAGGCAGGCAGGCATCTGCCGTCTCTTACAGAATGACTCTTTGTGGGGCTCGGCAAGATTTAGAAGGCAGGGGAACGCATGTCTTTGCATTGCCTGGATCCAGAAGCGTCCTCGTGGAAGACGAAGTGCAGGGGCTGGGGGTCCTTGCAGAGAGGAGTGGTCCGTGCCTGGGGGTGCTGCCCTCAGACTCAGCCACAGTCACCCGCCGCCTGTGTGCTGGCTCTGGGGTGTGGAGACCCCTCCGTTGTGGACCTGATTGAAGCAGAAGGGAGAGGAAGCCATGGCTGTCTCATCACGGGCTGTGTCCTGCCCCCTGGCAGCTCTGCCAGGGTGGGCACATCCCAGATGAGTCGTGGCTGGGAAAGCCAGCCTTCACAGGGAGCCAGAGAGGGAGGAAACGCTCTCCGAATGATGAGGGTGGGCCCCAGGGAGCTGGATGGAAGGCCGGGCCTGGGACAATCCAAGTGGCCATGGTGTGTCCCTAGGTAAAGTGACCAGATTTTAAGCGGGACACCATTGACCAGGGGTGGGGGTGGGGGTGGGGCGCTCGATTAAAAATTTGGTCTATAGGGAGCAACACAAATGTTCATAGAATGCAAAAATAGCATTGTGATATATTTATTTTAATTTTAAAATGCCATGGGATATTGTTAGATTGATAAAAAGTGGGACATCTGGTCACTTTACCCTCAGCCCCTGGGATAGCACAGGTTTAGCGGGAAGAGAGGCTCCAAAGCCCCTGGCTCTCAGCCTGTCCTCCCACTCCTCCCATGCGGGCTTCTCTCCAAGGGGAAGCTGAGAGGACAAATAACTGAAGACCGGAGATGGGGGCGGTGCTATGGCTTATCCGCTGATCCCAATCAAGGCAAGAAAACTTCGGTCAAAGGACCCCGCCCCCACACTGGCCACGTTCACAGCACGACTCTGGCTCCGCCCCTGGGATGTTCATGGTCGCCGAGTCGGTTCTGGCTCACAGTGAGCCTCTGTACGCGGAACGACACACCGCCCGGCCCTGCGCCGTCCTCAGAGATGTTCCGTTGGAGCCCAAAGCTGCAGACACTCTGTCCGTCCGTCTCGCTGAAGACCCGCCTCTTTTTCGCTACCCCTCTCCTTTACCAACCGTGATGTCCTTCTCCAGTGCCTGGGCTCTCCTGACAGCACTGAACACGGTGTAACCGGCGGCTGTATCCGTCGCCCCAGCTCCCCCAGGGGAGGATAACCAGGGGCAAAGGCCTGCCTGAGGTCGGGAGGAGGAGAGCCAGGGTCACCCCGTGACATGTCCTCATTTCCTCGGCAGCTTCCCTGGCCTCTTCAGGCCCAATGTGGGCTTCGTTTTACCAAGAGTGGTAGTTGCACGATTTCATGTCCGCTTGACAAATAAGAATGAACAAGTGAAGCCTAGCCTGTCAACCAGGTCACAGACTGGTGATCCCTCCCTGTTGGTGGGCCTTCTCATGAGCATGCTGGGGCTTGTTCCTTTTCTCCCTGGAGGCAGAACTCTCTCTCTCTCTCTCTGCTTCATATTCCTGATGACCAGAAAGATGGAATCATGCTGATGGCCGGCAGAGAGCCCTGGAGATGGGGCTACCACCATTGAACCCACAGGACTTTCCAGCCACCGACCTGTGATCTTCCTGCACTTGACATCATCATATGTGCTATGGGAGTCTAAAGAGGAATTCATGGCTAATATCAAACTTAGGGACTTGATTTTTGAATTTGGCTGGGATAATTTATCAATGCATAATTACTTCTTGATATAAAGTTCATATATATACATGTGTATCTATGTGTGTGTGTGTGTGTGTATCTGGATTTGTTTCTCTAGCCAACCTGGACTAACACACTAAGCCACAACTGGACCCCAGGATCCCATGAGACCATCTGCTGGGTGAGGGGGACATGGGCTATATGGACGCTCAGAGAACTCTCCAAAGTCTGACCTTCTCACTGCTGCAGTTGGTTAATCGGGAGAAATCAAAGCAGGGTCATACAGCTTACTGTAGGAGGAGCCCTGGTGGCATGATGTTTACACATTGGTCTGCCAACCGCAAGGTCAGCAGTTCAAAGCCATGGGCTACTCTTTGGGAGAAAGATGGACCTCTCTACTTCCATAATGAGTTACAGTCCCAGAAATGACAGGGGCAGTTCTACCCTGTCCTGTCGGGTGGGTATGAATCAGAATAAATCCAAGAGCAGTGAATTTGGTTTGGGGGGTTGCAGGATTGTTTTCCACCCACTTGCCTAGCCAATGAACCTGTGGTGTTATTAGGCCGGTTGGACAGATGTGGACACTCAAGGTTAGGGAGGTAGCCGGGAGCCAGGGTGGATCCCTCCAGCTGACCATCAGCACTTCCCAGGAGAGGTAGACCCGAGGCCCCAGCTACATGGCCTGGGTCCAGGGAAAAGCAGCCTGGGCCAGGGACATTTAACAAGGCGCTGGAGCATTGAGAGAAGACTCGCAGGCCCCCTTCAGCATGGAGTCTTTGGGTCAATGAGCACAGGACACCGAGAGCAGATTCTATTTTGTCAATAAGACCTGCTCTTTGTTGCCAGCAGGAGACTTCGGCTGGGATTGTGTGCAGCGAGAACCTTCTGTCGCAGATTGGCTTCTCCCGGCCTTCCACGAGTACCTTGTCTCCATCTCCGGTCCAAATGACTCAGGAACCCTGAGTCTGAGGCTGGGACCAAAGTCCCCAAGGCTCTCCATCTCTCTGTCCTCTGTGTCAGCAACAGTGAAGCAGTTGAAGGGCAAGTCTGTGCCCTCTGAGTCACCACCAGAGGCTAGCAGGGCCCCGAACAGCCTCACCTACAGCCCTGCAACTCACAGGTAGGAGTCAAAGGGCCAGAGAGGAGGAGGGCCTGGCAGAACACACAGTGCTGGGCCTGGAAATTTCACACCCCACCCCAACTCCCGGCCTCCCAACTCATTCCTGCCTTGACTTACGTCTGTTTCACGTGACAGACATGATGGTGATGTCTCCAGGTCCCATAGTCCTGGGAGGTCAGAGACAGGAATGGCTTCCCTGGCAAGAAGGGTGACTTCCTTGTCCTCAAAGGGGTGGGTGGGGTCTGTGTGGCTTCAGGGACACTGACACGGGCTGTGCACCTAAGTGGACATCACCTGAGAGCATGTGTTCTCCCATTGCTGCCCACTCTCCACCCCGGCAGCTCTGCCAGGCTTGGGCACATCCCAGATCTTGGTTTGCACATCCCAGAGGGCACTAACAGGAGCCAGGCTCTGGGAGAAGTGGGTGAGTCTTGGTTGGGAAAGAATGAGGTAAGCCGCCTTCAGACAGCACCAGAGAGAATAGAAACTCCCAGATCGAAGGTGCCAGACTGGAAAACCCATGCCTGGGACAAAGTCCCAAACCAAACGCACTGCCGTCAAGTCCATTCTGAGGCTCAGAGTGACCCTAGAGGGCAGGGTGGAACTGCTCCTGTGAGTGTCTGAGACTGTGACTCGTCGGGGGAGTAGAAAGACCGATCTTTCTTCCGTGGAATGGGCAGCGGGTTTGAACTGCTGACCTTGCAATGCAGAGATAAACACAGTGCTGCAAGCCCACTGCGTCATCAAGCTGAGGATCAATGAGGAGGCAAGCTTGTGGATCCCACGCGAGGGGGCCTGGGGGCTGACACTTGGCCATGGCTGAGGTGCCTTGGGGTGTTAGCAAGCAGGTCTGGTTCCAGATGGGCTGCTCAACCCTGGGGGCCCCTTCCTTCCTGGCTACAGGGAGTGAGGTCGGGTCACTTCAACTCTCTCTCTGATCAACAGTGAAGGTTCACCTCCCACAGGATAGACCCTCCACGGGACACTGCCTCTGTCCCAGTGGCATGGTGACCCTCTGGGGGTGCCGGGCTGAGAGGCAAGGGCACACCCTGTGTTCTGGGGTAACTGGTGACACTGAGCTGCAGGACCCCACAGAGGACCCTGCTCTAGTCAGACAGAGCCCTGGTCTCTCTGCCCTCGGCTCATTGTCCTCCCTCCCTCCTCCGTCTTCTTCCCCCTGGGATATGGCTGAAAACATTGGGGGAGACCCTCAGGGGCGGACTGGAGAGACACCTGGCCCCTGCCAGCACCTGTAACGTGAGACTCTGGGCGACCTAGCACATTGTTGTTCGTGAAGGTGCTTGACTATTTCTGGAGCGTCAGCTGGGACAGGCAGGATGTTGCCTCGTTTGTGTTGACACACCCCCACCCCACTGCTTTCTTTGTTTGCTTTTCTGCAAACAAAAACCCCAAACCCCACCCTGCCGTGGAGTTGATGTTGACTCACACGAACTCTGTGGGCTAGGGTAGAACTGCCCCTGTGAGTCTTGAAGACTGACCACTGAAGGGAGCACAACGCCTCATTGTTTCCTCAAAAAGCAGTTCGTGGTTTTGAACTTCTGACTTTCCAGTTAGCACCCCGACGCATCACCTCCCAGCATGAGGGAAGCTCTAGAAGGCAGCCTCAGACTGCAGCTAAAAAATAACACAGGCTTGGCAAGACATATGTGCTGGGGACGGTGCGGAGAGCATTCTCTGATGGATTCTACTTTCCCACAGATCTGCTGAAGCCCCCCATACTCAGGAAGTTGCAGTTCGTGCCTGCCCCTGCGCTGGTTATTAAGGAGTGCTCTCCGAAAGTCCATGCCCACCTGGAGATTCAGGCTGTTACCTGAGAGGAAACCGTCTTTGCAGATGTAATGGTTCTGACAAGGTTAAGATGAGGTCGGGCTGGATTCAGATGGGTCCTCAGTCCACTGACTGCTGTTCTAATAAAGGAGCATGTGGCACGGAGTGGAGGGAGAGTCCATGTGGAGATAGAGGCAGAACTTGGAGCACACTGCTACAGCCAAGGACAGCTATGGGGCACCAGCAACACCCAGAAGCGGGGAGGAGTAAGGGAGGGTCCTCTTCTGATCACCTGCACTTGACCTTTGAGCCTCTAGAACAGTCAGGCTAGGTCTTTGTGGTTGGAAGCCGCCATTGGTCGATTCATGACCACAGCCACAGGATCCACAGGATGCATCAACACCACGGTACAGACTGAAAACCACAGCACACAGGTCCTGAGACCTTGCTGGGAAGCTCTGAGGGCTGGAGCCACTAGGGCCACTGGGCAGGGGCTTCCAGTCTGCCGGACCCCGGTGGCTTCGGTCTTGAGACTCAGACCTGTAGTCCAGGAAGCCTAAGGTGGCTTTGCTTCCAGAATGGGCCTTATCATACCTCGAATTGACCTGGTCCTTGAGGAGGCGGCCCTACAGGAAGTCCCACCTCCAGTCTGACGTCATCCTCCTCCCTGGGCAATCCAGTGGCTGGCATCTGCCAGCCTTGGAGCATGCAGAATGAAGTGGCCAGTGGGTGTGTTGGGCGGGTCCTCAGGTGGGCCGGTTTCCCTGCACCAATCACGCTGCCTCGAAACTATCACATGGCTGGTCTCTGAGTTTTTAGATTGCTTCTAGCACTTCGCTAGGGACATGACAGACATTCATCACGCTTGGGGAATATGGTAATGAGAGGGCGGAGCCCCCACAATCCCATCTCCTCCACGTCCACCTTCACTATCATTTCTTTGTCTCTATTATATTTTTATCGGTACTGATTTTTGCCTATTTATTGTTTCTCTACTGGGGAGGGAGGGGATTACACTTTACCTTGCCTTTTCTGCTCCAGGGTTCGTGCCCCCATTTCCAATTCCACATGACACCACGCTCACCCAGTCAACACAAGCAGGGGATGTGGTCCCGCCCTTAGCGGGGTAAGTGGAGCAGGGTGGGGTAGACGGTCAGCGGCTCGACTGCTCATGGAAAGGGTGGAGGGTGGGCTCCACTCAGAGACCCCTTTGAAGAGAGATCCAATGATCTGCTTCCTTAAGGTGACAGCCACCAAAAACACTAGGTATCCCAGGACCACTCTGCCCCACCTGCGACCCCGTGAGCTAGAATCCACTCAGAGGCACTTGGTTGGTTGGAATCTTTCGGGATGCCGACGTGCGTCCATCATGCTTGACCCAGAGTCACGTTCTTTGTACTCCAGCTTTTTGTAAGGAACGTGACCCAGGAGTGGGATTTCTGGGTGCAGGTGTCCCTGAAGGCCTTGGGTTTTATTGCCAAATGACTTTCCCCCATGGAGGTGCCCACCAGGGGTCCCCACCTGTGTTTCCTCACATACTCCTCGCATGGAATATGCATAGGTTCTTCTTTTTTAAAATGCTGATATATTTAAGGGGTAGGAATTTGGTGTCTTCTCATTTGCATTTCCTTGATCACTAATGAGGCTGAACCTTTTCAAATGTATTAGTCATCTACATTTCTTTGTGGGTTTTTCTATTTGCAGTTCAGGGCTCATGGGGATTTTTTTTTTATTGTGAATCTTTCAAAAAGATTGAGGTGGATTATTCACCCTTTGTCTGCCAAGCTTCTCACTCCCACTGCTCCCACTGTTGGGCTTCAGATCTTTCTGCCTTCCCTTGTTCTAGAAGCTCCAAGGAAAATGGAAACCCAGTCAAACAGTAGAAATGGAGACGACCACATTCCTCTCTCCCGGAGAAGCGACCCCCACTGTCACCGCCTTAGGACCCAGCCTTCCTTTTAAACTTAACCGACAGCACGTGATTCTGTACACAGTGTTTCAGCATCTGGCTTTGGTTTTCAGCAGACCATCTCCACGCCGCTGTCCTCGGGAGCGCGCTTTCAGACCGTGACTAGCCAGGCTGAGACAGACGCCTGCGTGTGCAAGTGGGTTCTGATCAGCTGCCAGCCTGGCTCCATGAAAGAACTCACGGCCATCGCAGCATGAGACTCATAGCAACCTCAATGGGTTTCTGAGACTGTCGCCATCCAGGGGAGTGGAAGTCCCAGTCTCTGTCCTGGGGAAGGAAGTCTGCATGAACTGCGTCTGTTGAGATCTCAGCCAAGGGAACCCGGTGGAGTGGTTCGACTCTGTGACAGGTGGAGTTGCCCCAATCAGGAACAACTGGACATTAGCTAACCAACGATTCAAAGGCCACATCCAGTCTCCTCGAAGGACCCAACAGTGCCCCTCAGAGCTGGTTTGTCCAGAGCAGTGTTCAGTGTGAGGTCACTCTGGGAACATACCGATGCTATGGAGCTCTGTCCCTTCTGATTCGGCCAAGGCCCATGGACACTGATTTGTTGATGAGAACAGGCCAGCTTCTCTGCAGGCACACCCACTAGAGCGGTTCTCAACCTGTGGGTCAAGACCCCCCGGGGGGAGGGGTTGAATGACCCTTTCACAGGGTTTGTCTAAGACCACCGGGAAACACATAAATATTTCACAATTTATAATTACATATTGCTTTGTGATGAATCACTATGCTTTAAGTATGCTCAGTTTGTAAAAATGAAAATGCACCCTGCATATTTACAAGAGGATTCATAACAGAAGCACAATGACAGTGATGAAGTAGAAGCAAAAATAATTTTATGGTGGTGATGGGGGGGTTCACCACCCCATGAGGAACTGTATGAAGGGGCCGCAGCAGTAGGAAGGTGGAGAACCCCTGCTCCCTCATGCTTCCAGAAGCCACATTTACCCCTTCCATTTTTGGTTTTTGTTTCTTGACAGATATACGGAGATTCTCTCTGAGGTGTGACAGCCTTTCTCGGACTCATCTGCTTCCTCCCCACATGGTTGGCGCTGATGTCCCCCACACCCTGCCTTTTGGGAATTTGGAAGCATTTTTGCATTTGAGCTGCCATGAAGGAGGAGGTACGGGTCACCCTGACACTCTCTACCGGTTTCTGGAGGGGTGCTGAGCTGGGATTGAACCCTGAGGTGATGCTCAGAGTGGACCGACCACAGGTGGTGGTGAGAGGGACCTTGGGTGAGATGGGCCCCGGGTGAGGCCGAGGTGAGCTGGAAAGCTGGGGACCGAGAGATTTCCAGTATCTGGCAGGGAGCCTTCCTGCAAGGAAGATCCAAAGCACACATTTTACACAGTTCTCTAATTTTAGGGATCACCCTGTTTCAGCCACCTGCCTCCGAATCAAAAATAACTGAGTTGTCGAGCCCCCAATCTGCTTCCGCAGCACCGGCTCTTCCACTGGGTCTCTTCCTGGGATGGTGTGTCCCCAGGGACTGTCACTCCTGGGCTCTGTTCCCAGGAAGGAGTGTGGCATGGAGTGTGGCCAGGAAGGAAAAGTGAAGACGAAGCTGGAGAAGAGGTAGGGAAATAAGAAGCAGCGGTGACATCTTGACTGTGCACACCCTCTGCAAAGCCAGAAAAAGCTGGCAGCAAATTCGGCACTAGAGAGGGTCAGCCCTGGACTGAGAGACTCAGGCAGGCACATCGCTCAGTTTGGGGTTCCAATTCTCATTGGTCAGTTTTCCACGGATCACAGACAATAGCTGCCTCTCTGAATGCATTGCAGCAGGAACAATGCTTGCTCACAGAGACTCTCAGTCTGTCTTTGGAAAATAACACGCATGTCTTACTATGTGCTAACTATCGAGGAAGGTTCTGGGGATAGCAGGTGGGATTCAGGTTTCCTTTGCGAGGGCGCAGGACAGATGTGGACACTGGGGTTGGGCCTTGAGGACTCCCAAGTCCAGAAGGCAGCCAGCACATCCCCGCAGTTACAGCCGCTTGGGAGAGAGGAAGAGTTTCACCTGCTTTTCTCCAGAGGTGAGTGAGTGGTCTAGGGGGACTCAGTTAATTGAGTCCATATCTCTCTTTGTCACTATCAGGAACAAAGTCTGGAAAGGCACCCACAGAAGCCCAGGAACCCAGGAAGTTTCCTGCATGCACGGCGCCCCGATCGGTGCTGACCTAAGAGTGAATCTGGAGTCTGCCAGGTGAGTCAGACCCGCCGCTGTCAGACTGATGCTGGCTCACCTCGCCCCTCGAGGGCAGGGTAGAGTTGCCCCAGGGGGCGTCCCAGGGTGCCCATCTTCACCACGGCAGATCGACCCATCTTTCTCCAGTGTGACAGCTTGAGCTCAGCGTCTAACCCCCAGCTCCACCAGGGCTCTTGGGCCGTTGAGCAGCGGCACCGAGGGTGAGTTCAGGACCAAGGACAGGGTCTGTGCTGGGCCAAGGGGAGAAGACCGCTCTGGCAAGTTGCCCTGTTTCCTCCTCCGGTTGTGCTCAGGGTCGCCATGAACCCATTTGATGGCACCTGACAATAACAACAATAAGGCAAGTTGGGTGGAAGCCTGGTGAGTGCCACGGGGAGGAGTCCAACTGCTAGCCAACCCGTGCACGGGGGCGGGGGGGAAGGGGGTGAAGGGCTTGGAAACGGAATGTCGTCCCCACCCCGTGTGTGAGCTGCCCCAAGCGTGTCACACCCCACAGGCTCTGCCCCGGAGCTGGGAGCTGGAGGAGCTTCTCTCCACCCTGCCCCCAAACCTCGTCTAGACCTGCCCCCCAAGCCAGACTTCCCATTCCTCAGAGCCTGTCTTTGGAAAATGACACGCATGCCTCCATATGTGCTAACTACAAAGGAAGGTTGTTGACATAGCAGGTGGGATCCAGGTTTCCTCTGCAAGGTCACAGGGCAAACATGGACACTGGGGTTGGAACTCGAGGATTCCCAAGTTCAAAAGACAGCCAACTCATCCTCGCAGTTCCGGCTTTGTGGGAGAGGGCAGGTGTTCCACCTGCCTTTCTCCAGAAGGTGAGGGAGAGGCCTAGGGGGCACAGTTAATTGAGTCTGTGTCTCTCTTTGCCGCTCTCAGGAACAAAAGAAGTTGGAGAGGGGAGGTAACGGCAGTGACAGCTTGGCAGTGGGCCAGTCCCCCAGGCTGCCCTTTAGAAAAAATTAACCCCCACGGGCTGCCCCTCCCTGCATCTGTGATTCTTTTCTTCCTACCTGAAAAAACTGGACTTTTCTGTGCAGTTTTAAAAAGGCCCGGGAGCTGCCTCCTGGGCCTATTAAGCTGATTTAATGGGAACAGAGGCGTAGTGACCTAGTGTTTAAACTGCCCTGCTCATATCTGCCTGGCCTTTGAAGCTCAGCCCTCCAGCCTTCAGCCCCTCTCCTGGAACACCAACGTCCAACTCTCCAGGGCCTCCTACTGCCCTGTCCTCTACTCACCTGTCACTCACTCCCCAAGCACACACGCCCATTTTGCCATTGGGTTTTGCTGTGTTTTCTTGTTTCCTTTGAAGCTGGGTTGAGCTGCTAACCATAAGGTCGGCAGTTTGAAAACCACCAGCAAAAGAAAAATGGGGCTTTCTACTTCCCTAAAGAACTACGGTCTCAGAAATTCAAAGGGCAGTTCTCCTCCTTCCTAGAGGATGACAGTGGGTTTGGTTTGAAACCCCTGGCTCTGGTGTTTTGGGGTTTCTGGTCCTCAGATTGGGTCTGAGCCCACACCCTCAAATCCATTCACCCTCTTGGCAAAACCACGTGTGACAGTTACATAATCCATTGTCAATTTGAGAAGATTCAGAGTGTGGGGTGGCAACTACATGGACTGCCCCCCCCCCACCTCAGAAGAATTCACATCAGAGGACAGCATTGAAACTAGAGGAGCATGCCTGATCAGAGCACATGGGAGCAAATGAAGGGGGAGGAAGAGAGAGTGGAGCGCATCCTGGCCCACCAAGCCCTGAGGTTGATATCCCCGCTTAGTGCAGCCAAAGCACAGAGTGGACCATAGGGCTAGCCCCACTGTGAGACAAGACACCCCTCACTGACTCATACCTGTAAAGGAGAGAATACTGGAGACCCAGGGCAGGAATTGTGCCTGATCTGGCCCTACCACATGGAGGTGAGACACTAAGGATGTGCAACAGAACAGCAAGAGGAGCAGAGTAACAAAGTTCCCTGGGAATACCAAAAATAGACTGTGAGGCCAGGGTGTGGCACCCCATCAGACTTGACTGGAAAAAACTCCAGGAGCAAGGAGGGCAGGGCGGCCTTGACTTTTGCAAATGTCACCATCCTCCTACTGCATGGAAGAAACACGGGGACTCAAATCACAGTGGCAAAGCGCTTGCAAGGGCAGCTATCTTCTTCCCTGCCTGGGTATCCCAGCACCCGCTCCTCAAGGTGCTTTGGCTAGCCAGAGAGAAGAGCAGGGTTGCCGTTCTCAGCCCAACACATAAGAACCAACACCTGGAAGCGGATTAGGTGCATTCGCCTGTCCCTATGGAAGAGCACGTGGCCTGCAGCGGGAGAAGGTTTTGAAGCAGATGGTCCCCAAGCCTCCTGGGAGGCTCTAGCTTCAGGACTGAGGAAGCCAAACAAGCCAGAGAAGACTGAGTCTGTGGGCAAAGATGCCTTCCAAGGCCCTTCACAGTCCATTTCTCCATCAGAAAACCCTGTAGATTCCAGACTGCCTAGTGAAGGAGATCCTTATTTTTCTCGTTATCTACTTCCAGTGCCAGGGAGAAGTGCTGTCTGTGAGCACTGTTCTTGGCAGTTGTCGGTGGCCGTCACGTGGGCTACCACTCATGACCATCTTATGTATCACAGAACGAAATGTTGCCTCGTCCAGTGCCAGCTTCACAGTTGCTGGCAGGGTTGAGTGGATGATTGTGGTTACTGTAGCAATCCATCTTATGGAGGGTTCCTTGTTTTTTTTTGTTTTTTTTTTGCTGGCCCTCTGCATGACCAGGTGTGTTAGGTGGGGCTCTCTAGAGAAGCGGAACCAGGGACTCTTGTATGTGCCTAGGAAAGGGATTGACATTCAGAAATGGCTTTCACAGTTGCAGAAGGTAAGTCCTGTCCCCTTCAAGACCATAAGTCAGATGCGACCTGGAGTTACACGAGTCATTTCTGATGTATGTACCTGTGAGAGCTGATGAACAGGAAACAGGGAGAAGGTGTAGAGGGCCACAGGCTGGTAGGGGCAGAGCTTAAGGCATCCAAGGTGGGCCCAACAAATCCCAGGTCAGCAGTCCTGGGAGTTTGTGGAATTGGCAAGTAATATAATGAGAGATTGATGAACCAGGCAGAGGATCCAGATCTGGCAGAAGGCAAAGGGCCAATAGAGAACTCAGTTCTGCTCAGACTCTCTATTATATAAAAGGTCACAACCCTCACGGAGGGCTCATTAGGCTTTGACCTGATTGGTGATTGATTGATTGATTGGTTGAATGCCATCTCTACCTTCACACCAGCCAACCAGAGAGGAGGAACCGTGATAAGATGGCTGCAACGGGTTCAGAGTGGCTGGAGTTGTGAGTTCAAACACCACCATACTGGTGAGGACTGTGCAGGGCCAAGCAGTGTGTTTGTCTGTTGTACTTACTTGCAGCCACTAAGTGTAGGAAAAGGCTTGAGAGCACCGCTAGCAACAACTGCTCCATCAAGCACGAGGGCTTTTCCAGCCATTGGTCTTTCCTGCTGATACGTCCAAGGGCAGGGAGTCAAAGGCTTGCCATCCTCGCCTCTGAAAAATTCCACTTGTATTTCTTCTAGGTCTGCATTTTTTTGTTATTGTTCTTCAGATGTTCCCAGAAGAGTCCATGTTCTTCCCCAGTGCCACAGATGTGCATTTTGGGGCCTCGTCAGATGAGCTGTGTTCAATTTGTGATGAGCATTCCTATCGCTCTTGAGACAGAGTCCATTTGGTTGGACCTGAAAATGTTTAGACAATTAAATTTTCAAATCTGGAGGCAAATGTTCCATGTGCAGACAATAGACGGGCCATTTCTATTTTTATCGGGTTGTTAGCTTCCTTCATTAGACGAAAAAGCCCTGACCACATGGGTTGAGGTTTGTGCAGACCTAGCACCAGGCTAGCGGTCTTCCCGGAGAACTTACCGCTGCAGTGATTTCCCCTGGGTACAGACCGCCTTCAAATGGGTTTCTCAGGACATGCCAGGGAAAATGATTTCTTCCAGACTCTGAAAGGACACTCACTTTGATAGCATTTTTAAAAGATGTTTTCAGAATGCAATCTGTCCACGACCATACTGGAAGGCCTATGCTGGCTCTGGAGGACACTGACATGGGTAATGCGTGCCCTTGGTGTTCCCACCTGCAGGTCTGCCAGAAGTGTTGGGGATTTTAGGGATCATGGCTCATACTTCCATAATCTCTCCTGGAGCACCTACAGAATATCATGCAATGAAGAAAGCACAGAAAACAGATAGAAGAAATAGTCCCTGTGCCCAAAAGAATTAGTCGATACTCAACAATTTCATAAGGTAGCAAATGAGCAAGAACTGATAGTACTGAAGAAAGGGACCCAAGAGAAGCCGGGAGAATTGGCAAAAAGCAAGGCTCTAGAAGTGAATGGAAGACCAATCGAAACATTCCAACAAGCTTATGAGACACTGGAGGCCCCCGCTCATCTAAGCCAAAAAAATTGGGAGACAGCCAGCCAGCAACTTGGCTGGGAGAGATCTGCATTTGTGACCATTCCAAAGAAATGTGACCCACAGATAATGGACATTAATGAACAATAGCATTCGTATCAAATCCCAGCAAAAGGTTGAAGATGATTCCACAATGGCGTAGCACACTTTGACAGAGAATGGCCAGAAATTCAAGCTGCATTCAGAAGAGGGCATGGGATGAGGAGTATCATTGATGTCAGATGGTTCTTGCCTTAAAGCAGAGGATACCAGAAAGATATTCACCTGTATTTTATTGATCGTTCAAAGGCATTCAACTCTATGGAGGCCATTGTGAAGTATGGGAATGCTTTAGGTCTAACCGTGCTCTGCTTATGTTGCACCTGTACATAGACCCAGAGGCAGCGGTTTAAACAGAACAAGAGGATATCGCATAGTTTAAAATCAGGAAAGGTGTATATCGGGGCAGTACTCTTTCATCATTGTTGCTTATTCAACCTGTATATTGAGCAAATACTCCAAAAAACTGGACTGCGGAAAGAAGAAAGAGGGATCGGTATTGAAAGAAAACTCATGAACAATCTGTGAAATGCAGATGACACAACCTTGCTGGCTGAAAGTGAAGAGGACTTCACATACTTCTCGATGAAGACCCATGACAACTGCCTTCAGGCTGGATTGTATAGCGCCGTACACAAAACATACATCCTCACAAGTAGACCAATAAGCAACATCATGATAAACAATAGAAATGATGGATCCACAATCAATGCCCATGGGAGGATCCATCGAGAGGTCAAGGGACATATTGTAATCAGTCAGTCCATCACAAAAGACCCCTGTGAAGTCTTTTAAAAAGTAAAGATGCTTCCTTAAAGAATAAAATGCTCCTGATACCTCAGTCACATGCAAAAGCTAACCAAAGAATGAGAAACGCCCCAAATAATCGATTCATCTGAATTACAGTGTGACCCGGAATATTAACTCTGTGTATACCATGGGCTGCTAGAAGAATGAACAAATCTGTCGTGGAGGAAGTATAGCCAGAATGTTCTGAAAAAGTGATGATTTTTGAGACTGGGTCTTGTGTATGTGGGTTGTCTTATTAGGAAGGCCCAGTCCCTGAGGAAGGACGTCATGCTTGGTAAAGAAGAAAGGCAAGGAATGAGAGCAAGACCCCAAAAGAGATGGACTGGCACTACGTGGCTGCTATGATAGGATTGTGACATAGCCATGTTCAAGGGGATGATGCAGGGCCAGGCAGTGTTTCGTTTTGCTGTTACTTAACCATGTAGCAACAATAATGCTAAACGTTACTTGACCACATAGCAATAATAATGCTATACGTTACCTAACCACATAGCTATAATAAAGCTATATGTTACTTCACCACATAGCAACAATAATGGTATATGTTACTTCACCACATAGCAACAATAATGCTACATGTTATTTAACCACATAGCAACAATAACGCTATACGTTACTTAACCACATAGCACTAATGCTTGGGGCTAGCAACATCAATTTAGATAAGACTCTGTTCACGACTTCAGTGAGCATGTGGGATAAATCAGAACATGTTCTAAGTTACTATAATATTGGTAAAGAGATATGACTGCATCACCACTGGTATTACCTGTTATAAATCCCCAGGGGAGATTTTATTCTGGTTGAGGATGAGGGAAAGATTTCATATAAAAGTTTACATCCCAACCTTCCCACCAGATCTCAAAACAGGGACAGAGCAGAATGGTCTGTAGGAGTCCTACGCTCCTCCTCCTTACAGAAGCGCCCTGCCGCATCATCCTCTGAGGACGCAGCTGTCGGGTTCAGTCTCTTGACCTTTCAGTACACACCCACTTGTAACTTCTTGACACGGTTAGATTTCAAAGGCACAGTTGTTGTGCAGACATGAAGAATTATCACTCCAAAACGACCGTTAGATGAATACCGTATGTAACTATGAAATTGCTGCATGGTATCATTGCATAACAGTCCAAACATCGAGGCTCATGGCCCCATCCATTTGACCCTAACCTGACCCCTCCAATGTGAACCCAAAAAACTAACCTGAGATTTCCAGGCAGGGAATCATGATGTTTCCACTAAGTTCATAATCTCATTGTGGGCCCCCGATGCATGGAGCTTCAGGCAAGGCAACCTTTCTTCTGAATCATTATCGACTCTTGCTGACATCAAAGGATAGAGCTTTTCAAAAGCTGATTGCCACATCATTCTCTATTGGAGCAGCCATCGGGTCCAAACTGCTGACGTTTCCACTTACAGCTCTGTCCTTAAACCTTGCCTCTTGCTGTGGCTGTCAGGAGCCATTGGGTCAGTTCCACCTTAAAGCAACCTTACATGCAGTGACAGAACACTGGCCTGCCCTGCCCCATCCTCACAATTACTCCCACTCCGGAGCCCATTGTGGCAGCAAAGGTGTCAATCCGTCTGCTCTAGCAGGGACAGCTTCTTAATATCGGTTCCAAATTGTCTTCTCTGAAATCTTTTTTACTGGGCTGCATCGCCCCAGTTCTCTGGGAGAATAATCCTGACCCACAGAATCTCTGACTCTCAAGACTCAGCCAGGTCCACCTGGGACTTCCTTCCAGGCTTATTTTAGGAAAGGATGACACAGAGAGGATGGAACAAAATTAGAATATGTCAAAAGTGGCATCGAGAGAACGGAAACTGTCCTTGGCAGAGCTCGCTATGCCTCAAGTCTCTTTCTGGGGAGGGAGTTGACTTCCTGTCGCTTAAGGAGATACTTCCGCCCTGAGTCATTAGGGGCCCTGCTTTCCACTTGGAAGATTTTCATAAGCAGAACAAAGCACATCGATGCAAATGGATTTAGACACTAGATTTTGCTCTCTAGCTTTCCACCAGTCAGTCTTCTTCTTTTTCTGTTATGGCTTACTTTTAAAATTTTTATTAAAAGATCATTTTATTGGGGGCTCTTACAGTTCTTATAACAATCTGTTCATCCATTGTAGAAAGCACATGTGTACATATGTTACCATCAGCCCTTGGTATCAGCTCCTCTTTTTACCCCTTCACTCCCCTCCCCCAGCCTCATGACCCCTCGATAAACTAGTTTCATATCTTACACTGACCGCTCTCTCCCTTCCTCCAAGGTTTCTGTTGTCCCCCTGGATGGGGTATTTGTGTGTGGTTATGTGTTGATCATTGCGATTGGGTTTCCCTTCCTCCTCTCCTGTTCCTGCCTTCCCCCTACCATTCTGATATCACGACTCCCAATCCTGTTCCTAGATTCCATGTGTCTCTTATCTGTACCTGTGGCATGCTCCTGTCTAACCCACAGTGAAAAGCAGTACTGGGTCATGATAGTGGGGGTTGAGGAAGCCTCAAGGAACCAGATGAATATTGTATGTTTCATCAGTGCTTTCCTGCATTCTGATGGACTCATCCCTTTCCTGCTAGACCTCTGGAAGGGGTTGTCTACACATGGGCTTTGAGTCTCTGTTTCTACCCTTCTTGGTTTTGTTTGTTTGTTATGGGTCTTCTGATGCCTGTTATCTGTTCCTGATGCCACCTGAAGATGGAACAGCCTGATGTGTTTCTTCTGGGTGGGCTTGTTGCTTCTCTGCTCAATGGTTACTTGTTTAACGTCAAGCCCCCAAATGTTATATCTTTTGCTAGCCAGGCACCATCAGCACCCATTTTGTCCTTAGCGATTATGCCAGGAGGGTGAGTATCACAGAATGCCAGTTTGTTAGAATAAAATGTTTTTGCACTGAGGAAGGGTATGAGCAGAGGTCTGAGTCTGTCCACTACTTCAGGGTATTGCCATATAAATGTATGTACATAGGCCAGTGTCTCTGTTTTTATGAATCAATGATTTACATATGTACACATTTATGCTTTCACCGCTATCCATAACTTTGATTCCTGAATTGTTGCTTTGTTTCCTGTTACCTTCCTTCTTCCCCACCATCATGCTCGCCCTGCTCCCACCTCTTCGTATTTCCCTTCATCTAGTGTTGTTCCAACACCCCCAGGATCTCTACATCTTCCTTGTTGTCGATTTTAATTCCCTTGTTGTTTCCCTGTCTGTGGCGCTGTTTGCTTGTCACTCTCTTCCCCCGCCTCCTTACCCCCAAGTCCCTCTGCACTACCAGTCCCATTGCTTTCTCCTGAAGCTTGTTTCCCATGACTGTCTTACATAAGTCAGTGTTTAGACCATGAGATCACTAAAGACAGGGTTGCTTATTGATGACATATATGGACATATGAGTCATGGAATATTATATTCTACAAGACAAGTTTTAAAATCCAATCAGTTTAGCCTTACTTTGTGAAAACACACTTTCAAGTATTTATGGGAGAAGGGGAGGTAAGAGAAAGAAAGGGGAGGGAGAACCAACCCAGGGACAAGGGAACAACAATGGAACTAAAATTGATGGAGAGAAGGATACCCAGAGGATTGGGGCGGGGCAGCAGGGGGGGCAGAGGCCTAGTGGGACTTAATCAAGGGCAATGTAGCCATGAGTAATTACTAAACCCAAATGAAGGCAGAGCATGATGGTGAGACAAGGAAATAGAGGAAATAACCGGGAGGTAAAGGACATTTGTAGAGGTCTAAATACAGACATGTGCATATGCAAATATATGTAAATGTATTTATAATGGGGGACTAGAACTATGTACATATATCTATATACTAAGAATTAAGATGACACAAGCTTGCTTGCTGAAAGTGAGGAGGATTTGAAGCACTTGCTGACGAAGATCAATGATTGCAGCCTTCCATGTGGATTACTTCCTTCCGTAAGGAAGACCAAAATCATGACAAGAGAACCAATAGGTAACATCATGATAAGTGGGGAAAAGATTAAAGTGACCAAGAATTTTTGTCTTGCTTGTCTCCACCATCAATGTTCTGGGAAGCAGTCGTCAAGAACTCCACGGGTGAGTTGCATTGGCTAAGTCTGTTGCACAAGACTTCTTTAGCGTCTTGAAAAGCAAGCAAGGGTGTGACTTTGAGGACTAAGGTGTGCCTGACCCAAGCCATGATATTTTTCATGGCCTCAAGGAAGACCAAAAAAAAAAAAAAAAAGAAAAAAAGAATCAATGCATTTGAATTACAGTGCTGGAAAAGAATACTGAAAGTGGAATGAATGGTCAAAAGAACAAGCAGCTCTGTCTTGGAAGAAGTCCAGCTGGAGTGCTCCTTAGAAGCAAAGATGGTGAGACTTCTTCTTACACACTTTGGACCGGTTGTCAAGAGAGACAAGTTACCGGAGAAGGACATCGCGTTTACTAAAGCAGAGGGGCGATGACCCAAGAGGAAGGTCCTTCAGGAGATGGACTGACACCACGGCTGCCACAATGGGCTCAAGCAAAGGCTTCACGGTGAGCCTGGCGCAGGCCGAGCAGTGTTTCCTTCTCTTATTTGTGAGGTCAATGTAGCTCAGGACCAACTCAGTGGCCCTCACAGCAACAACACGGTCAACTGTGCCGGTGCATTTCCAAAGCTATTTATCCAGCTAAGCAGCGTTTGCAATTGTGCCTGTGCATTAACACGATTTAAGGTCAAGCTGATCCAGCCATGGTAGAAGAGGTCAAACGACTTGGAAAAATGAGCAATCCTTTAACTTGATGGCCAAGGCTGATCAACGCATATTATTTTGCTCCACCCAGTGTCCCTGCCCCGAGAGAGAATGTGCGTGATGGCCATGGATTGCCCTTCCTGCAAGTAGTTTTGATCATCATCTGCCCCACTGCTGGATTGTGTGGCTCCTCCATCAACACTAATAGTTATGACTCTTCCACCACACTGTTTGTTCATTGGAACCCCTGGTCCTTGGCATGGTGTCTATGATCAGTCACCCTTGAGTGTCAAGGTGCATCCACATCTCTGAAGCCAGTCGAAAAGGGGAAGAAGTGCTGTAAGTGAAGAGGCCACAGCTTATTGGGGCTCTGCACACCTGTGCACCTGTGGGAACATTAAAGGCCCTCGCTCTGTCTGGTCTCCACACAGATCCTGTTGGAAGCGCAGAATGGATTCAACATGAGGACCAATCCTTTCTGGACTTAGAACCTTGGATTCCATATTCTCCGAGCTCCATGTGGCCACCTGGGTGGGTGTGTTGACCAGATGTGATGTTTCCTCTGTAGGTTTCTGTTCTCCTTGCCGGTCACAGTGACTCAGCTGATATTGGGTGTCAATCCCACACACGCAATCCTATGGAACCCTCTCATCCCACAGGCTCGCGGGGTCGGCGTTGTAGCTTACATTTGAGGCGACGGGGGCTTAGGGGCTGTGGTCACCTTTTAGGTTAGCAGTGGAGAGCAAACAGGGTCCCAGTATGCACACCAAATATCTCAAATACGCACGTTCAATGTTGATTGACATAGTTTTCTATCCTAGGAGCCCTGGCTGCAATGAGATGGAGTACTGACCTCAGCAGTTTGAAACCACCATCTGCTCCTCAGGATACAGACAGATTTTCTACTCCTGTCAGGGGTATAGTCTCAAAAAACCCCAGGGGCAGTTCAACCTGTCCCCGAGGATCCCTCTGAGTCAGAATCGACTGGAAGCGCAGTGAGTTTGGGTGGAATTTTCTGTTCTAATTTAAACCATACCTTGCTCTTCATATACAAGGGAAATTTTGAGATAAAGTTCTCCCACTTCTATGGCAGCACTTAGAACTCATTACTCAGACAGTCCCCTATGCCTAGAACCATGATTAAATACATCTTCTCCAAATAGAGATAGTTGCAATGAAACCTACCTGAGCCACAGAGTGCACATGAGGAATTACATCCCTCTAGAAATCTCAATATGATCTTCATTATTATTACAAAACAACCAGAACTACATTTCCTGTAGAAAATGTTTTGTCAGTAGTATCGCTCCATTATGGATTACATGAAGCGTTAGGCAGCATGAAGAGCAGCCGTAATCCATTTGAAATTGCCAAGGTTTGGTTGAGGCAGAACAAACTTTAATAAATCTCCATTTCTTTGGCCTCTAAATCCTTCCTGAAGCTCCATGCTTCTGTGTGATCATTTTATTACAGCCCCAATTCCCACCAGCATTCCTTGAAGTGCACTTATCCTGGTGAGAAATGAATTCTCCTAGCTATTGCTTTGGGTTTATTTCCCCTCCATGTTTGAAGAATATTTTCTTTAAAAATATTTAAAAAATCATTTTATTGGGGGCTCATACAACTCCCATCACAATCCATCCATCCATCCATTGTATGCAAAGCACAATTGTACATTTGTTGCCATCATCATTCTGAAAACATTTTCTTTCCACTAGCTCCTGGTATCAGCTCCTCATATTTCCCTTGCCTCCCTGCTCACCCCTCCCCAATGAACCCTTGATAATTTATAAATTATTATTATTTTGTCATACCTGTCTGGTATCTCTCTGTTTGAAGACTATTTTCGCTGGGTATAAAATCCCTTCTCTCTTTCTCTCTCTCTCTCTCTCTCTCTCTCTCTCTCTCTCTCTCTCTCTCAAACACAGTGTGTGTGTACATTTATAACATTTTTTTACTGTGTCTATGCCCTTCATATTCTGCTTTTTGATGATAATGGTGGTACTGGTGGCGGTGGTGCTGGTGATTCCTCTATGAGTTTCAGTCAGAATATATTGATCTGTCTTGTTTGGGTGTTCATAAAGAAAGAAAAGACAGAGAGGAATGCCGTAAAACATTCAGAAATTTACTCTTGCACCTTGAGTAGCTAGAGAAGATGGAAGAAAGGATGACTCACAAGAACGAAGCAGAAGATTCCCAAGGATAGCTTAAGAAAACACAAGAAAGGGCTGTAGTGAAACAGCCAAAGCCCTAGACCTGGAAAGCCAAAAGTCAAGCCAACAAAAGAAAGGAAAGAACGCCCACTGCCAAGGCATTTTCCAAGTGGAAAGAACTGCAGACGAAGTTCAAGCTTTACACGGGCATCTGGAAGCATTCTATGGGCAAACAATAGAATGAGACAGGAAACTTTAAAAGAAGGTTCACGGAATAGAGAGAGTCATTGTACTTCAAAGGTTTCATTGGCATTCTATTATTTCAGTAAGTAGAATACAATTGAGTCAATTGTATTGGGGAGGGGGGAATTCAAGATTCACTGATGAGACTGGTGCAAAACAAGATGCCAGGAACTGATGGAATACCAATCAATGGACGTATGTCAACCTAAGGATTCTGGGCTAGAGGTGTTCACCCAGTTATGCCCTCAAATCCGGCAGTTAGCATACCAGAACTGTCTTGGAAGAAATGCAGCCAAAAGCAGCCAGAAAGCTCTTTAGAAATGAGACTTTGTCTCACGGACTTAGGACATGTTATCAAAACAGCCCAGTCCCTAGAAAAGGACATTATGGTTGGTAAAATCTTTTACAAGAGTAGAAATCTTTTGTAAAATCTGCAGAGCACTGATAGATCTGAACCACTCACCTTGTAGTTAGCATCTCAACTATTTGTGTATTCACTTTTATGGAGCTAACAATCATAATTGACTAAAATGTTCGAAATGATCCCTTTCACTTTTCTCACCTTCAGCAATATAAACGTCTTAGAATGTCTAGCTTCTCCCTTCTTCATTCCGACTTACATAGAATCGTGTTCAAAATAGTTTTCCCCAACAAAATCCCCATGGAAGAAGCACACCAGCCTGTGTGGTCATGAGGTACTGACAGGATCAGGTATCAGAAGACCCCAAACAAACAATTATATGGATGTGAATGAGGAAGGGTAGAGTGGAGACCCAAACCCATCTATAATTGATTGGACATCCCCTTACAGAAGAGCCAGCCAGAGTGCAGCACAGCACCGAGGAAACATACAGCACTTCTCTAGTTCTTTAATGCTTCCACCCCCCACCCCGCTATCATGACCCAAGTTTTACCTTATTTATCCTGCTAGACCAGAGCATGTACACTGCTACCACGAAGAGCTCTTGACACAGGGAATTCAGGAACAATAATGGAACGGTAGCCATAAGGGTAGGGGGCATAATGGAGAAAAAAGGGAGAAATGATCAACAAATAACCACCCCCACCCAGGGTGATAAACAACAGAACATGGGTGAAGGGAGACAGTAGACGGTGTAAGATATGAAAATAATGATACTTTACCAAGGGTTCATGAGGGAGGGGGAAAAAGAGGAGCTGATACCAAGGGTTCAAGTAGAGAGAAAATGTGTTGAAAAGGGTGATGGCAACCTATATACATGTGTGCTTGATACACGGATGTATGGGTTGTTATAAGAACTGCAAGAGTCCCCAATAAATTGATCAAAAACAAAATTTGTTTTCCCACATTCTTCAGCACCAGGTTGTGCTGACCATTTTAATTAGAAAAAGAAAAACAAAATGCCCTCAAAATTCCTCCTTGCAGCGACCGCACAGGACTGGCAGAACTGGCCCTGTGGGTTTCTTAGCCTGTCACTCTTCACCAGAGCACAGAGTCTCACCTCTCTAAGAGCAGCTGGTGGCTTCAAATTGCTGACTTTGGGGTTAGCAGCTAGACAAGTAACTCCCTATTGCCACCAGGGATCCCAATTATGATTATTGTTGATTTACAAAGCTAGCGATAATTCAGATTTTATGTGACTTTAAAAATTTATTTCAGTGCTTACTATTGCTTCTTAAAAGTCCTTTTCTGCATAGATGATTCTTCAATGTATATTTTGTTTGCTTCTTCCTCCCCCCGCCCCCCAAGCATAGATTGGTATTAATGCTCTCATTCCTGATCTTGTGTGGAATGCCCAACTCTCTCTTGTGTATGAGGATCTGCTGTAACAATCAACTCTTGCAGGTTAGTTCTTTTTTCTCCTGATTTGCATGTGTGATCCCACAGCTGTCTAGTTCCTTTGTTCCCTTTAAGAAGCCCACTGTCTCTTTAATAGTCCTCCCTTTGTAGGTTACATCATTCCTCTCTGGTGGCTTTATGCTCTGTTTCTTTGCTTTTCTACACGTTTGTGAAGTGTGTGTAGGTGTAGATTTATTTTCTTTATTCTAATCGGGCTTGTGTTTTCAGAATCTGAGGATCGATCTTTTGTATCTATGCTGAAAATTCACAGCTATGTTTCCTCAAATAGTGCATTTCCCTCTCACCCCACCCCCACTCCATTATCTCATTTCTTGTCTTCTGAAAAAATCCCATGGGATCTATGTCAAGCATTTGGAAAATACAGCATAGGTTATTTCTAAATAACCTATGGGTTGGAGGGAAAAAAATGACAATGGGAATTAGGAAATATTTTTAGCATCATGAAGATTTTAAAATATCAAAGTGCGTGGGATGCTGCAACTCAGGCAGCTGTGAGAGGGAATTTTTTGAGCATTAAATAAATAGAGCAGAAATGAAGAAAGGTCTCTTCATTTATGCAAGAACTCAAGCGTTGCTCAACATTGGAAGATAAGTTCATGTAATTCACCAACTGAACAGACTAGAAAGGTAAACACAAATTATGGTTATCAATAGCTGTTCAAAAGTCACTTGCTAAAACACAACATTGGTTTAGTTCTAGAAAAAGAAGGGGTGGGATGATGCTCCTGGGTGATTTAGACATTCTGGTGCCACGTTCTATTCAGGCCACAGGGACAGAAAAGGAGGGATGGAAGCAAGTAGAAGTTCACCCATTCTTCAGACAGAAGTGAGGGAGGTCGACCAGCATGCTGCACTGCAGACCAGTGAGTGGTCAGCAGTGTACTGGACATGGAAAGGCTAAGGGGGAGTTTGGAGGGCACAGGTGGAGACCTTGACCTACTTTCTGGGAAAAGGTAAATGGTGCTACAATAAAAAGTTTTCAGAAACATTTGGTTTATGGTCCTACCACATTGAATGGCCCCAATCTCATTGTCAGAATTCTTACCCCCTTTCCTTATTCAATTATTTTTTGCTTGGAATCTTTGGTTGACATCAGGCATTTTCTTTAAGGGAAATCATGCTGAATCAAAGAGTATCTATGAATTGTATTATGATGTAGAGATGTTGGTAATGTGGGACACACACAAGGGGACTTCAAAAAGACCATGAGTAGCAGGTGGACATTGAGTTTCCACTCAAGTGTTCTCTCAATGCAAGAGCACTTTGTTCTATTAAACTGGCATTCAGTGATGATCACTTTCCCAACACAATCACTGAAGACAAAGCAGGTGCATAAGCAAATGTGGTGAAGAAAATGGATGGTGCCTGGCTATCAAAGATATAGCATCTGGGATCTTAAAGGCTTGAAGATGAACAAGTGGCCATCTAGCTCAGAAGCAACAAAGTCCACATGGAAGAAGCACACCAGCTTCTGTGCTCATGAGGTGCCAAAGGGATCAGGTATCAGGCATCAAAGGACAAAAAATCTTATCATGGTGAATGAGGGAGGGTGTAGGCAAGGCCCATCTGTAGGCAATTGGAAATCCCCTTACAGAAGGGCTGCAGGGAGGAAACAAGCTAGTCAGGGTGCAGTGTAGCAACAATGAAACATACAACTTTACTGTAGTTCTTAAGTGCTTCCTCCCCTCCCCCTATCAGGATCCCAATTCTACCTTTCAAATCCAGCCAGACCAGAGGATGTATGCTGGTGCAGATAAGAACTGGAAACATAGGGAATCCAGAATCCCTTTGGAACCATTGGTGAGAATAGCTATGCTGGGAGGGTGGGTGTGTTTGTCGAGGTAGACTAGAGAAAAAAATGGGTACGGTTTATATACAAGAGGAATGGGACATTAAGAAAGCATTCCAACCCAGTCCAGTTCAAAGTCGTAAGTTCCATATGCCCGATACCAGTCTATAATGTCTCCTCTGACTCACGAAGTCACAGGCCAGTGGGTGCAGAGTCCTGGAGCTGGCAGGGGTCCCCTCATGGTCCTCATTTCCAGGGTTCAGGGTCTATCAACAGCATCCAGTGGTGGTAGAAGCAACTCAGCGCTGGCAGGGGTCTCCACGTGACTTCTCCAGCTTCAGAGGTCTGGTTCCATCAGGGCAAGGTCATGTAACTTCTCCTCCGGCTCCTGCAGCTCCTCAGACACTGCCATCTTGCCTTGTCCATAATTCATCATCTCTGAGACTAACTCCCAACAACTGGAGGATAGCTTCTCATCTTCATGAGGGAAATATCCCGAGATTTCCCAGAAGCCTCAGGAGAAAGTCATGCCCGCACGGAGGCCTCTTGGGCTACTCAATGGCTATCTCCAGATTAACAGGCTAGACTCCACCCCTACATCTCAATCATGAAATTAACATAAGCACATGACTGCCACAGTGGGATAGAAAGGGAGAACCTATTACAAGGATCTACTTATATCCTCCTCCCTGGGAGACAGACAACAGAAAAGTGGGTGAAGGGCAACGTCAGACAGTGTAAGGTTTGACAAAGTAATAATAGTTTTTAAATTATCAAGTGTTCGTGAGGAAGGGTGGAGTAAGAGGGAGAGGTAAACGAGGAGCTGATACCAAGGGCTCAAGTAGAAAGCAAATGTTTTGAGATGATGATGGCAACAAACGTACAAATGTACTTGACACAATGGATGGATGTATGGATTGTGATAAGAGTTGTCCGAGCCCCCAATCAAATGATATTTTTAAGACCATGAGAAAATGGAGTTTAAAAAGGATAGAAATTGTCCTCAAGCTCTCTGAAGGCCCCACAGATATTTCGCTGGGATGGAGGCTGAGCAGCAGCAGGGGAAGAGGTGACTGGAGGTTGAATGGCAGGAGTCCCAGACCCCAGCTCTCTTTAATCAACCCTGTGGATGGCCTCAGGACTCCACCTACCCACAGTGTGAAACAGAATGTGATCAGAGACAGAGCAGCAGGAACCCCCAGCAGTAACAATGCTCTGGGGAGGGACCCTGAAAATACCCAGGGGACTTTCCTACCAGTAGACTTTTTCTACTTGCTCCTTTTACACCCCAAATTGGATTATGAATGGCTTGTCTGCTTTGAAAGCGTTAGAAGAAAACAAGATGTGGAAATGCCTTGGCAGGTCCCCTTTCCATCCTCTGAGTCTGTCCTCCCACCAGCTCACCTCCAGGGTCCCAGGAACAGGGCCATACCTCCAGGAAGGGGAGCAGCCTTGTCTCGGCCCGCAGAGGTACAGATGTGTTGGCCCAAGCCGACCAACATCTAGAGCCCCACATTTGGGCACCAGCTGGGAGTTGCCAGCACCCAGTGGCTCCCTGAGCTCTCGATGGGGTGCTGTGCCCACTGCAGTGGGAGGCCTTTTAGCTGAGTGGATCAAGATGAGAAGGGAGTGATAAAAGCAAGCTGGAGAGTGCCCTAGAAGCCCCGGGAGGAGGGGAGGTTCATGGGGAGAAACGGCTGTGGGAGCCCAGAGCTCTGTGCCCAAGCTGTGCAACAGCGGAAGGGTGCTTGAGGCTCCAAGGTCCCACCCTGGCTCTGAGACATGGGGCTAGGGTCTCCTGACAACCAGGTGGGACCTTTCCAAAATGCCTCGAACTGATTCTTGGGAGCAGAGCGACAGTGGCCTCTGTCTCTCCCCAGCTTGCATCTCTCCCGGCACATTAAAAGGCAAAGCAGCACTCGCGAACAAACCAGTAGAGCCGGCTGCAGGGAAGGAGTCCATTGAAACTAGTGCCACTTGCACATGGCTCTTAATGATTTAACGGGTTTCCACTTAATGTGTCATCATAATTAATTATCAGTTAGCAGGTCTTTCCTCCCCCCTCTCCCCACCCCCTCCCAATCAATTAGGACTTCTTTGTCAGGCTTATTTGAGTTCATTTGACTCTGTTCAGGGTTGCTTCTCCTAATATATATATATATATATATATGTATATGTAGATATGTATATATATTATTTCTTTTTTCTATAGGAATCCATGATGAATATAACATTCAATGACTAACTGAAATGCTGGTGGCCCAACCCCACCCCACAGTGCCTTGGAAGAAAGATCTGGCAATCTGCTTCTGAAAATCACAGCCTTGAGAACTTTATGCTGCATTGTGTTCTTCATACAGGGCCACCAGGAATCAGGTAACCCTGAAGACAGCTGGTCTTTGTTCTGTGTTTTCTCGATCCCCAGGCTTAGAGGGATCCACTCTGTATGTAAAAAATTCAAACAGTGCCAGAGTATATTTCTTGGGAAGAATCCCTCCCTCATCTGGCAGCAGATCCCATCGGAAAGATGGACCGTGATGCCTTCAGGCTGTTCCTCCTCCTGCCCTGAACATGCAGGAGTTCTTCAGCCTGTTGCTCTAGTAAAGAATGTGTCTGATATGTTGTTTCTATTTGTGGTGTGTGGTGGTGGAGTTCTCCCGCCTCGCCTTATCCACAAGCCCCAGGGATCAAAACACTTTGGAGCAAAGAAGGATAAAGAGCATCAAAGACACAAGGGAACCATTAGGGCTCAAATCTAATGGGCCCTGCAAACCACAGCCTCCATGACCCTGTGACGAGATCCTAAGGAAAGGACTTGCACAGAGAAGAAGGAAAACACATGCAGAACAAGCTTCGAGTTCGTAAAAATACTGGCCAGTCCTACTGGCCTGAGAGAGATGGATGGAATTGCTCAGTCTGGGTTCCTTAGGCATCCAGCAGGCCTGGAATGGATTCCACCCCAGAGAATCAACTTTCAGCCAAATAAAAGGCCTGGAAAGTGGATGGCAAAGGAGCCCTGGTGGTGGAGGGGTTTCTCCTGAAGCTGTGATCTCCAAGGTCGGCAGTTCGAAGCCACCAGCCACGCTGCAGGAGAAAGACAGTGCTTTCTATTCCCTGAGTTATAGTCTCAGAACCCACAGGGACCGCTCTCGCCTCTCCTGTAGGGTCACTGTGAGGCAGCATCAAGTCTATGGCAGTGAAGTGTCTTGTTCTTTTAGTGGATAGTGATGCTGGGAGATGCATACTCACGGGTGCAAACACGCATCAGAGACTCTTAGGGCAGTGTTTGCCCCAAGGCAAAGCTCTGAAGGCAGGGAGGGGCAGGAAAGAAAGGTGGATGGAAATGGGGTACCTGGGAGGAGAGGGCCATTGATGAGATTGCAAGCCAAATCACCAAACTATGGATCAATCGTGACATGGAAGACTAATGTGCTCTGTAAGCTCTCACCCAGACCACGATAACTCAAAAGGAAACAAAACAATAACAACAACAATAACAACAACAACAGAAAACAAAGCCCAAACTTAATCGGATTGACAGCCCTACCCACGTAGGCCACCTGTGGACCCCAGCATGGACTCCCGACCACCCTGGGTTTTCTAGCAACTCCCTGGCCTGGGTGACCAATGCCCAGGAAGTGGTCTGGGCAGTTCCTGGGCCTGGTGCTCCTCAGCTGAGCGGCCCAGGCTCTGGTCTTCATGCCAGAGGCTTCTCTGGTCAGCAAGAATGTCCTCCTTCCCTGCTCCATGCCTGCCTGCCTCCTGGACAGCCTTGGGCAATGACAGCAGGGCAGGGGATCTTGATGGCAGCTCCTGTATCTTACCTTTCAGACCCACACACTATGAAACATGCCTGTGCCCCACCCACCCATCTACTGCACAATGCCAGGGACATTTCCCAGAGGCTCAGCATGAAGCTTGTCGGATTTGGTAATTTGACATTTGCATTTTCTTCAGCTGCTTCATCTTAAATTGATCAGCCGGATGAAATGCAAGATGGCTGGTCCTGTTTCAATATTTAATCACCGGGCTCTGTCTGCAGTGCCACTGAAGCTAAAATTGGACACTTATTTTCCAAGAGTGTTTTCAGAGGATCTTTTGCTTTCCTGAGGCCAGCTGTCCCCGGGCACCAGAGGGCCATTGTCCCTCTCTTGCTCTCTTTTCCTTGATATGTTTAAAGCTTGCAGGTTTGCTAGAAGCCAGCCAGTCCAGGAAAATTGTCTAGAGCCGGCTGATGGCTGCATCTGGCTGGGGAGGCTGGGCTGGGCATGGATGGTCCAGATGAAGAGACTCTCAGGAGTCCGTGACCATGAGAATAGCAGTGGGACACCCCGAGACTGACCAACCCACATCCAAGACCTCCCTTTGTGCTAGATAGTGTCTGACCTACATGTGTTCACTCAGATCACTAAAGAGAGAGATCAATAAGCTTTCTGGGAGCCACAGGGGGATGGGTGTGGCAGCCTCCCCCTCCCCTCCTCCGCTCCCTCCCCCAGACAGAGCAAGGTATTCTTGGCCTCTTTGCCTTTTGGCATCAGCGAGATGGGGTCAGAGTCAGCAGGCAGTCGGGCTTGTGGTCAGTAAGACAAGTTGACCCCTGAACCGAACAGACGAGGCCACAGGGAAGCATAGGGCCCAGAAGTGGACTGTGGTCAAAAGAACAAGAGTTCTGGAGCTCATCACACTTGCGGTAGAGCCGAGTTTAGCAACTTAACTGCCGTGTGGCTCCTGGGACCTGTCTGGCATGTGTCTGTTGAGAATCAGCTTCTGGGTTTTAATAGGGGGATGATTCTCCTGAGCCCCGGCTGATTGAAATGGTGCCAGGAGTGGAACTGGCCCACTTGGACAGTGAATGGGTGTCCAGAGTCCCAGCCTTCCCCAGGTGGTGCGAGTCCCTACCGTGGAGGAAGACCCTGTGGTAGTGGTTCTCAACCTGTGGGTTGGGACCCTTTGGGGGTCGAAGGACCCTTTCACAGGGGTCGTCCGGTTCATCACAGTAGCAAAATAACAGCGGTGACGTAGCAATGAAAATTGTGTTATGGGCGGGAGGGCACCACAACACGAGGAGCTGTATGAAAGGGTCGCAGCATGAGAAAGGGGGACAAACGCTGCTCTAGAGATTTGCAGAATAAACCCCAGAGAGCCTTGGCACCCAGCCTGACCTATACAGCCTCACAGCCCATGCCAGGCATCGGTGTGGCTGTACAGTACAGAGGAAACTTGCAGGACTTCTCTTCGGGGTCCCCAAGTCTGGAGACGCAGCTCCATCTCACAGCAGAACAGACACCCTCTGCCTAGCCCAGTCAGCATCTCCTCCAAAACCCAATGCGCCCCTGTGAGTAGAGGTACAGTCAAATATGGGGACCTTCTCTGGATCCTCTGGAGTAGCTGCCTTCCGAACATTGGTCCAGCCGGGCTCTTGGCCTGGACCAAAACTTTGTCCTCAGAGGGATTTGCAGGTGCAGGAAGGAACGGGGTGTCTGACTTTGGGCAGTGAGTGGTTCCGTGGCAAGGCTGTGCTCCTTGGTTAGAAGTGGCCTTGATGGGATAGTGTCAGCAGTGGGACGTGACTTTCTCACCAGGCCTGTTCTGCAGTGCCATCTTAAGCATCGTCCTTCATAGCCTGTTCTCCAGCCTCTTCGGAAATTCCATGAGATTCCAAACCCCTCTCTGTGCACTCCTTTTCAGACGGGCCCCCCTGCCCCTTGACCGCAGCTTGCAGCCCAAAGCCTTACCTAACTCAACAAGCCATGCTCATCCCAAAGGCAGGGCAGGACTTGACCCCATGTCTCCTGACCCCGTGATCCACAAATTACTTTCTCTGAACTTCCAACAGAGACCTTTTCCAGGTCACAAGTGCATGGGACTTCATTTTATTCTACCCACTCATTCCATCGTGGGCATCACCACCATGCTCCACCACCATGAGCACCCCAGCCACAGCTCATTGGATAAACCACATGATAAACCAGCAAGGTGATTGTCCATGGTACGGGTACTGTGTTAGTCTGGATAGACTAGAGAAACAAATTCATAAACACGCATATGTGTATAAAAAGAAACTTATACATAAGAGCAGTTGAACATTGAGAAAAACATCTCGGTCTAGTCCAGTCCAGTCCAAAGCCATAAGCCCTATATTAGCCCATATGTCTGATACCAGTCTATAAAGTCCTCTTCAGATTCATGAGGCACATGCAATGGCACCAGGACAATCACAGGTCAGTGGGTGCAGAGTCTTGTGGATCCAGTAATCTACAGCATCTCAACACTGGCAAGGACCTCTCTGTGGCTTCTCAAGCATCTCAGCAGTGGCAGGAGTTTCGACATGGCTTTTCTGGCTTCAAAGGTCTGGTTCCATCAGGGTAAGCTCATGTGGCTTCTCCGGGATGTCTCACAGGGAGTCAGCCTTGTGTCTTGTCAGTAGAGCATCTCCAAGGGACTGACTTGTGAGTCTCCCAAAGGGAAAATATGGCCAGATTTCCCAGAATTCTCAGAGGAGAAGTCCATGTCCACACAGAGGTCTCATTGACTATCTCCAGATTGACAGGCTAGACTCCACCTCTACACTCTTAGTCCTCAAACTGACACCAGATGAGGTGACTGCCACCGGCCTGAAGGGCACCAACAAGCAATGCTGTTCAAATTCCAGAGGTGAAAAAGGCTGTAGATGATGCGGTTATGGAAGAAAGAGAGGCCAGAGAGCCAGGGGCGTTATCTGTGTGCAAGACTGGATGTTATCGGCTGACTTGAAGGCCTTTCCCGGGCCGTGTGTTCTGATTTGGGGCAGGTTGGGAGTCTGTCTTGAGTGTGTGTCTGGCTCCTGAGCAGGGCCAGTGGGCTGCACGGATCTGGTTCAGCTGTGTGTGATCCCAATAAGACTAGCTTCCTTACTGGCATCAGCCCGTGGGCAGGAAGGGGCAGCCATAGAGTGCCCTGACCTTTCTTGCTTCTGTTCTATGTCAGTATCTCTACAAGGAGTCTCTTATCCACGTTTCTCCTTCAGGGAGAAGGAGTCAGGAAACAAGGACAACGAGGCAGAGGCAGGAGTCGCAGTCATTGAGGGCTGTCTGGGAAGACTCAGCGTCGGGAGCTGATTTCATGCGTGTCTAATGTGCACACTGAAAACACCTGTCAGTGTGCGACTCAAAGAACGAGTGAAATTATGGGGCAGATGACAAGGCTTCCAGCTGGAGCTCTGACTAAACACTGGGCGGTAAGTTAACTTGGTTTTAAATTGAATTAATTTGCACTCAAAGCTTTCACACAATGCCGTGTGGAAGCGTGGGTCTCTAAAGCCCCCTCCCCACTGTGTGTGTGTGTGTGTGTGTGTGTGTGCGCGCGCGTGCAGGCTCAGCATGACACAGCCAGCCTGGTTTCTGCATTAACCTCTCGCTAAGTCACTGCGGATCTTGTCACATCTCCTCTTGGGTGAATGACTTTTCTTTCTTCCTTTGTGTGGTGGATTAGATTGTGTTCCCTCAACAGATACTCTGAGCTCCTCCCCCTCATCTCAACCCTGTCTATCTTTGCAGGTGCCATCAGTAAGTTTTGGGGGCCTTCGGCCTGAGCCATGGCCATGGCCATCCAGGGTGGATTTCAATGTCGTTGCGATTGACTGTCTTTTTCTGGACTCCATGGGTCTTTGAAGGCACCCTGGTGGCTTAGTGGTGATGTGTTGGGCTGCTAACTGCCAGGTCAGCAGTTCGAAACCACCAGCCGCCCCATGGGAGGAAGGTGGGGCTTTCTACTCCAGTAAAGAGTTATGGTCTCAGACACTCCCAGAGGCAGGTCTGCCCTGTCCTTAGGGTCACTGTGAACCGGCAGCAAGTTCATGGCAGTGAGTGTGAGTGTTGGATCTCTGAGGGGAGGCTTGGGAATACTGTGTTGGGGTGGTGGCTCGATGGTGTTTTGGAGTTTGGGGAAAAAGTAAAGATCCTTTTGGTACTTGTGCCTCCCTTCCTATCACCATTGGCAGTTTGGACAGGGGTGTTTGACACTGTGTAAGCCCAAAGCTTGGTTAGTGGTTTTCAGCTGGGACCCACACCTGGACTCAGAGTGGGCTGGGTCCTAGAGCATAAGTGCCAAACCAATTTGACCTACTGTACTCTTTTCAGAAAAATAAATAATGCAGGGCTCTCTTGACCATAAAAATACCCTTTGTACTCTAGCCCGGAATCCAAATTTAAGAATACCCATCTGCTTTTGTAGCCCCTGGATGGTTCCAGTGCCCCCCCCTCCCCACCAGGGAGCAGTATCACCCACTTTGGGAAACCTGGCCCCATAGGAAGTGGCCTTCCGAGAGGAGGAACAGATTGGCTTGAGAGACCGTGTGCATTCACCTTGCCCACACCATGGCCATCTTCACTGCAGGTTCAGTCATCTGCATCAGGAAGATGAAAGACCAGTTGATGCCTTTGGATTATGGTGCTGATGGAGAATATTAAGTATATGATACCACAGACTGCTAGAGCCACCTCAGTTTCAGAAGGAAGCCAACCAGAATGCTGCTGAGAAGTGAGGGTGGTGAGACGTCTCCCCCAGGTTGCTGCGCCGTGTCTTCCAGAGAGATCTGACCCTGAGCAAATCAGCATGCTTGGTACAGTGAAAGTCAGCATGGAAGTGGACGTGGAAGACTGGCAACAACACGAATTGACCCATATGCTGCAGCACTGGGACCCTTGTGAGGTAGTATGGGGCCACGTGGGGAGAGAGTCGCGGTGAATCAGGACGGACTTGATGACACCCAACAACAGCAGTATTTAGGGTGGAGGCATGATCACCTCACTCCCTAGGACGCCTCTGTAAATGCAGACTGTTCGCTGCAGGGGCTGGAAGTGGCTGGAGCACCAGGCGCAGCTCCTCCAGGAGCATGGGGGACTGTCCGTGGTGCTGACTACAACCTCACATCTTTAGACTCTGGTGTCCTAGTGGGCTTTGAGTGTAGCAGTTCAAAACTACCAGCTGCTCCTTGGCAGAGAGATGAGGCTTTGTACATCTCATAAACTCACAGGGGACGTTCTACTCTGTCCTAAAGGGTCAATATAACTCAGAATTGACTCAGAGATAGTAAATGTGATTTGGGTTTTATACTTCTGAGCTTTGGGGGCATAATAGGGTAGGCATTGGGATGCTAACTGACAGATCAGCAGTTCAAATCTACATGTCATGCTGAAGTAGGAGGCATTCTGCTTCCCATCCAGAGCTACAACCTCAGAAACCCACAGGGAGAAGTCACCCTGTCCTAGAGGGTCCCTGCGCGTCGGAATGGACTTGAAGGCGGTGAGTTTATTTTGCTTCTTACTTTTTTCTTTGAAGTACTTCTATTAAGGAGCCTTGGTGGAATAGTGGGTTACACCCTAGTCTGCTAACCACAAGGTCCGCAGTTCAAAACCACCAGCCACTCTGAGGGAGAAAGAGGAAGCTTTCTGCTTCCATCAGTATTTTCTGCCTCAGAACCCCCCGGGGAGAGTACTTCTCTGTCCTAGAGGGTCATTGCCAGTCAGAACTGACTCAAGAGCAGTGAGTTGGGGGCTCTATTTCTTCCAGATCTGGATTGCAGGTGAAGCTTGCTACCTGCTTGTTGAAGCAAGGCCACCATCTCTCGGTCTAGGCCATCTGTACTGGACTTTGGACCAGCTCACCCGGTGGCTGGTATCACTAACTCTGACACGAGAGCACATCCCTTGCCATCACCTTGATGGCTATCAGACTCTAGAATGCCATTTGTTTGTTTATTCTTGCACAAATTGTTTAGCTTTCTGACACTCCATTTCTTTATCCGGAAAATGGAAATTCCCAAACTGGTGGAAATAAGATAGCTTGTGTGGGAGAAGCTGGTCCACACGGTGACCACACACAGTAGAAGAGCAACCACAGTCTCTCCTCCTACTTCCTGCTCAGTCCTGACGCCTTGAGCATCCCCTTCAGTCATGACGCGGTTTCACAAGGGAGACATGAGGAGGAAGCCCATCCAGGGCCTGGTTCTTGAGTCAGGAACCAGCTCTGTCGGTAGCTGGAGTGCAGCTCTCAGGACCAGTCTGGGAGCTTCTGCGGAGACAGCCTCCCTGCTGGGTGGCAGAGCAGACAGAGACGTGCTAACCTCACTCAGTAGACTCCTCACTATTGCTTTAGCAAACTGGTATGTTGAGCTGGTAATGTTTGAGGTGGAGCAGCCAACCTGGATCTCCTGGAGACCATCAGCTGCCGGCAATGAGGGGTCTGTCCTGAGGGATTATATGCGCCCCTGTGTGTGCTAAACCTGCAAACCAGCGTTTTCATGAACAGCAAAAACTGTTCCAAGCCATTAAGATCTGGGCTGGTTTGTTACATGGCAATAAATAGCAGACATACCCTAATATCTACTCTCAGTGGTTTGGGTTTGGGTTTGGTTAATGAGTCAACAGAAAAATAAAACAACAAGCCTTATGAGGAAAATGTGAGAGTCACAGGAGGTTACAAGTGGGTTTGCATGAGTCGGGGAGTGAGTTTATGAGTCAGAGAATGAATGAATGAATGAATGGGTCAGGGAGTGAATGACTGGGTCAGAGAATGAATGAGTGGTTCAAAGAATGGATGAGTGGGTCAGGAGTGAATGAGTGGATCAGGGAATGGCAGCCCAAGGGAGTTGTTGGTCCTCTTATTGCTTCCCATATCGCAGAAATTGAAACTGAGGTGCCGAGAAAAAGCACCCCAAGAGGGAGACCAGCTGCCACTGAATCAACTCTGACTCATAGACTAGAACCCCGAAGGACAGAGCAGAAACCCTGTGGGTCCCTGAGATTGTGGATATTTACAAGAGTAGAAAGCTCATCTGTCTCCTGTAGAGTGGCTGGTGATTTTGAACTGAGAACCTCATGGTTAGCAACCCACTGTATAAACCACTGCTCCACCAGAGACTCCCAGGTCCAGAGCTATTAGGTCGTGAAGCCAGGCTTTCCCCAGGTGTGTCTAACAGCGAAGTGACTGCAGTGCTGCTGGAGGAATCTTGCACCTCTGGCTCTTTGTGACCGATAGGCAGTTTTACTGTGAGAGAGTTGCCAGGTGTCATTTTTAAAATGTAGGCCACCCAGCCAGTGAACTTGGAGACAGGTGTGGGAGGAGAGGGAGACAGAGTGGCAGAAAGAAGGGGAGGAGGAGGGGGAGGGAGATGGATTGGAAGAGTTCAAAAGCCACTTCCCCTTAGAACTATCTCTACTTCCTAGATGTGAGGCACTGTGAGCCAAGGGTGAGGCAGGAGGGTGATGCTGGCAGCATTCATCGGAGGGCTGGGGTGCTGGAGTTGGCTCCATTAGGAAGGTGCTGGGCAGCTGGGAGATTGGTTCTGCACACATCCCTGGAGACTTGACTTGGAGAACCACCTGGGTCCCTTCTCTTAGATCTTAGGTTAATAAAGTGAATCTTCCCAAGTTACTTTATTGTAATATCCACTCCTCGAGCTCCTGGTGGCTCCTCAGGAGTCAGGCAGGCAAGGGAGAAACCTTCCCTTCCCATGCTCCAGCTCCCCAAATACCCAAGGCCTGCAGGTGGCTTGCATTCAGAGAATCAGACCCCAGCAAGGACTGGGGCCCAGAACTCCATCCACACCCAGGCCTGTCTCTCCTCTTGGAGTTCTGTCCTCAAGACAACCTGCGTGAGGGCCGGAGGTCACAGCCTCACTCAGCCAGAGTGTGGAACAAAGACAGGGCGCCGCTCATCTCACAAGTGCCCAGGCTGGAGATGGCATCGGTCAAAAGCTCACTGACTGCCCAACTCCTTTCTTCTCAAGCTGCCGGTAAGTGAACAACTACTCACTGTGTAACGTCTACCTCTTTAAATAAACTGTCACACAATCCAGGTCAAGTCCCAGACCTCCCCCTCCCAGGAACAGGGCCTCATTCTGGTTGGGCAGACATGCGTGTTCTCTTCATGCACCCTGTCTCCGCGCTGGGAGACACCCCCTGCACACCATGGCTGGGTGCCTATGTTGGCTGTCCCTTGGGGCCAGCACCTACAGCCCACCTTGCAAAAGCAAGACGGAGCTGGGCTTCAAGCCTGTCACTGCCCAAGGCATGTCTTTGTAGTCACTAGAGCCAAACGTGAAATCCTTGGTGTGGGTCACGCTTCCTAAACACTTAGAAACACCTGGCTGAGTGCACGAGACCCTTTCTTCCTCACACGTGCCTGTCACAGCCCAGGAGCCAGCACCAGGGACCCTTTGCCGTTTCTCAAGTCAAAGGGAGTGAGGCACAGGAGGCTGGGTCTGGACAAAGAGGCTGTGAGGATCAGGGCTGGCCTCCAGAAGCAGCGTCCCTCTGGGAAGAGCTCTCCCGCCCCCACCACAGCTGAGTCATCGCCTGACACTGGTCACCAGGAGGGATCGTGTGGGTGGACATGGTCACTCATGGGTACCTCCCAGGGTCATTCTGGGCCAAAACAAAGCTGGGGGTTGTGATCAGTGCTCCTCAGCCTGGCCTGGGGACCCCAAGACACCCTTTTTGAGGTGACATCAGCCAGAGGGATCTTATTCCAGGAGGGGCTTAGAGGTCTGGTAGCCTGTGACATTGACTAAGTCTCTGTTTCTGGGCTGAGTCTGTTTCTCCTTGTGATGATCACAGCCTTTGCTCTGCGAGCCTCAAAGCCATCAGTCGGATGAAGTTGGAAGGCAGGCTGAGCCGCAGGAACTCACAGCTGGAGAAGATCTCCCAGGCCCGCGGCCCTCATGTCCAGTGCAGCTTGCTGGCTAGGAGCTCAAGGGATCCTCATGCAGGATGGCTTCTGGCTACGTAGGCTCAGCTGCAGAGTGAGGGCTTTCATGGTTGGAAGCCAGGTGAATCCGCCTCCCTGAATCCAGAAGCCCAGCCCTGAGAGCTCCAGCATCTCCATCTGTCTTGGATGGGCAGGAAGGGAGTCTAGGAACCGGGCCAGAGACTGGGAGGAAGTCCCGCCAGTCAGTGCAGTTTGTAGCATCTTAGGGTCTGCTGGGGGTTGAAACATGGGGTAGATTCTCAAATTGGGTGGGTTTTGTCCCTGGTTCAGAGTTGACACACACAATTCCCCCCATGTTTTATGCTTGTAAGAGACTTTTAACCTCCAGAAAAGTGTATCGGACACATTGTGCATTGAACACATCTACCCTACACCTAGATGTTCTTCTTGTCTACTCAAACCTCACTGCCATCGTGTCAATGCTGACCCCGTAGGACAGGGTGGAGTGCCTCTGTGGGTTTCTGAGGCTGAAACTCGTTAAGAGAGTTGAAAGCCTTGTCTTTCTCCCATGGAGCAGTTGGTGGTTTCGGACTGCTGTCCTTGTGGTTAGCAGCCCGACACGTAACCACTAAGCCATCCGGGCTCCTGTTGTGTTACTAGCCATTTTCTATGAAAAAAGTACACCTATGTACAGGTATGTGTGGTTGCACACATGCGTTTGTATATGTGATTGGATGAGCATTTCAACAGTTGTGAAAATGATTTTCTCTCTTGGGGATCCCAGCAGCTCTAGAATCGCAAACTCTCAAACTCCCTACCACTGAGTTGATGCCAACCCATAGCCATCCTATCGGAAATGGCGGGACGGCGCTTGTGGGCTTCCCATGCGTAACTTTTTACAGGGGCAGAAAGCCCCTTTTTTTTTCTCCTGTGCAGCAGCCAGTGGTTTCCAATTGCTGAGTTTGGGGTTCACAGCTCAGCTCGTAACCTCTCTGCTCCCGGAGCTAGCTGCTGGGTTCAGGGAGGATCGTGTGACTCAAGGGCTAATCTCTATGATGTGGAGGTCAGACATACTTCCACTCTTCAACCTTCTCACCGAGTGTGACATCAGCTGTTCCTCCACGGCACTGCTTCTCTGCTAGATTCAATCACTGACAGCAGTGCCCAGGGGACTCACCAGCCATACTTACAGTGCAGCGGTTTACTAAGGGCATGACAGAGGTCAGGATTAGCAGGCTCCGGTCAGGATCAAGAAGCCCATAGGCGGAGTCTCCCTCTGACAGTGCAGGCCAGATCCCAGCTGCTCTCACATCGCTGTCAGACCATCTGTGTTAGTCCGAGTAAACTAGAGGAACAAATTTCAAAGACACGCATATGGATGTAAGGAAAGGGTTTATATACAAAAGGAATGTGACACTAAGAAGGCATCCCAATCCAGTCCAGTACAAAGTCATAAGTCCGATATTAGCCCGAAATCAATCTACAAAGTCTCCTTCCGACTCACGAAGTCTACAGGTCAGTGGGTGCAGAATCCTGGCGCTGGCAGGGGTCTCTCCATGGCTCCTTGCTTCCAGGGCTCAGGGGCCATCAACAGCAGAAGCAACTCATTACTGGCAGAGCTCTCTATGTGGCCGCTCCAGCTTCAGAGGGCTGGCTCCATCAGGGCAAAGCCGTGTGTTCTCTCCGCCGGCTCCTCCAGCTTCTTGGCTGCTGCCATCTTGTCTTTTCCGTGATTCATCGCCTCTGAGACTAACTCCCAACAACTATAGCTTCTCATCTTCATGAGGGAAATATCGCGAGATTTCCCAGAAGTCTCAGGAGAAAGCCATGCCTACATAGAGGCCTCATTGGCTACTCCATGGCTATCTCCAGATTAACAGGCTAGACTCCACCCCTATATTTCAATCATAAAATTAACATAAGCACATGACTGCCACACCGTCACTGCCAACACTATTGCAGGATACTGAAGTTCTCTCTCTCTCTCTCTCCTTTCTTGCTTCTGCTCTTCTTCCCAGTCTTTTCCATCCCCGAGAGCTCTGTGGGTCTAGCTGCATACATGTACAGTTCGTCATGCTTTTCAAGGTACGGTCTCTCCCAGCAAGACCTTAGATGTACCCGTACCCTCGTCGGTGACAGAGCAGGTTATGTCACCTCGTTTGTATAATCCTCAGTCATTTCCTTGCATGGTCCGCTGCCTGCATCCCAGGACCAGATGAAAGCATCAGTCCATGTGGTTTGCAGTTTGCCGCAAGTGTCCATCACTCCTGGCAAAGGCAACAAGTCCTCTGGGGTAGAAATGTAGGCAAAGGTGATGCCTTGGGGCTTAGGGGGCAAATCTCTCAAGCTTTTTTTCCAAGACCCGAGGCCAAGGCCACACCACAGTATCTCAGCAGTAGGACCCTATTTCTCCCCTTTGCCTCTTTTCAGCTGAACCTGGGGTTCTCATTCCTGACTAGAATTCTTGGCAAAGCTTGTTTTGCTCAACTGCATGCCCTTTCTGCTCCAGTTGTCTAGAACAGCACTCAGTGCCCTGCTGGGCGGAAGGCTACAACCACAGAAGTGGAGAGAGAAAGAGAGGAGAGAGAGAGAGAGAGAGAGCTGGAGCTGATGCTGTGGAGATGGGAGCCCTCAGCGTTTGGGGTCCAACAGTGTGAGCTCAGGGAGCCTAAGAAAAACCCAGAGATGGAGTCACTCTGAGAACTTGAACTCCAGTTCCCTTCTGAGCTGAAGAGACTCTCCTCTGCCTCTACCCTCCCTGTAACCCTTGCCAAGAAGGGCCTGGCTTCCAGAGGACAGTGGCTGGACAAGGGAGTAGGTGAGGCTGAAGATGGACAGAAACCAGCTTCTGTGTCATACAGGGTCTGCCACAGGACTCCCTCACATTGTCCCCACAGACCTAAGCGGGGCGGGGGGGCAGACTTGGTCATGGCTAGAGGTAATGCCCAAAGAGGAGGAGGAGGGAAAGAGACAGGATTGGTAAGATGCAGCTTCCTGGTTGTCCCCTCCCCACCCTATTCCTATCTGTCGCAAGTATTCCCCCAAACCAGAGGCTCTTTAATAGATGATGAGAAGGAGGACCAGGACCATATGAAGGCAATGAAGGTCATTGTGAGAGATAATGATGGTAAGAAGATATTGACCCTGGTGGTCATTGTGAATGACACTGGCTGTGATGGCAATGCCGAAGATGATGCTGGCATAGAGAAGGTGGTGACAGTAGAGAGAACAGAATCATCAGGGGAGGGGGCATGGGGCTGGGGGTGGACATACATTGCCAGGGCGTTGGTAGTGGTTTGAACAGGTGCACGCAGAGTTGAAATTTCAACCTCCCACCTCCCTCACAATGCAAAATAGGTGTTGGTGATCGTGAGAAGGTGGTGGACAATGGTGTGAATGATGAAGGTAGTACGAAGATGGTGGAGGTGGTGGTGATGCTGTTGATAGTGTTATGAAGATAGTGGTGGTGATGGTGATGGTGATGGTGGTGGTGGTGGTGATAGTGTTATGAAGACAGTGGTTATGCTGGTTGACAAGATTATGAAGATGGTGGTGGTGATGGTGATGGTGTCATGATAATTGATAGCTGCAATGCATCACATACTTTGTCGGCACCAGGCACCATACAAATCCATCTTTGCACACCATCACATTTGGTGCTCACAACCCCATTGTACGCCCGATACTTGTGCTTCCTTTATTTTACAGAGAAGGGAGTGGACACTGTTAAATGCTCAACAACATGCCCAAGAAACCGATAAACCAAGGACTTGAATCAGGCTGTCCGACTCAGCTAGATGGCTCTGCAGGCGCGAAATGTCTCTTAAGATCCACCAGCAGCGAAAACCGCAGTGTAAAGTACGACAACGTGTATTTGCTTTCTATCGCTGCTCTAACTGCACGGGTAGCAGCTCAAGCAACCTCGGTTTGTCGTGGGCACTTCTGGAGGGGAGACGTCAACAGGGACCTCACCAGGCCGCCCCAAGGTGCTGGAGAGCTTGATTCCTCCCTGGAAGCTCTCGGGGAGAACATGTTCCTGGCCGTTTCCAGTTCGCGAGGCCTCCTGCAGAGTCCCTGGGTGAGCGGTGCAAAGGAGGAACATGTTCAGCTGCTCCTCTAAAAGCAGGAGGGTCGAGTTCACCCCAGGAGGCTTCAGAAGACAGGCATTGCAATCGACTGCCAACAAATCAGCAGCCGAAAATCCTCAGGAACGCAGATCTACTCGAGCACGCACCGGATCACCACCGTGACTCAGAATCCACTCAGTGGCAGCTGGTGGAGTCTGCCTACATCCTCGGTCTCACACTCCCCTTCCTCCATCTGCCAGCGAAGGTGGGCCGAGTCCTCCAGCGCCCGTCTCCCTAGTCTTCTCACTTCTGCCCCCTTCTCTCTCTATCAGGGTCCTTGCATTGGAGCCATCCAAAAAAACTCAGAATACCCTCTCCCTGTCTCCCAGTCACCGATGTGAGCAACTTTAACTCCACCTGCAGCCTTCGCGCCCCTTTGCCACATCACCTAACACATTCCAGCTTCCAGAGGGGAGGATGTGGACTCCATCGAGAGGAGTCGACAATCTGACTCTCCTACAGAGAGAAACTTGGGCAGAAGCCCACTTGGCTTTGACCCTTCCTTTGGGTTCTTTGTTCAACCTCTCTGTATCTCCACATGCTCAGCTTTAAAGTTGGGCTGTGTGTTACTCTGCGTTGACTAGAGAAACAAATTCATAAACACGTATGTGTATAAGAAAGAGCATTATATAAAGAATAGTTGTACATTAAGAAAACATCCCAGGACGATCCAGATCAAGTCCATATGTCTGATATTAGCCCATATGTCTAAAACCCATCTCTAAAGTCCTCTTCAGGCTTACGAAACATATGCAATGACGCTGAATGCAGGAAGATCACAGGCCAGTGTGGGAAGTCTTGCGGATCCAGTGGCGGTGGAAGCATCTCAGCACTGGCAGGGGTCTCCATGGGGCTCTTCCAGCTCAGGGCACGAGCATAGCTCTGTATGTATTCTCAACTGTAATATCTCCCAGGGAGCCTCTTTGTCTCCCACCTCCAGTCATCCATTTATCTCCAAATGAGGTCATCATGCTGTGACTTGATTGACAGGCTAGCCTCTACCCCTTCACATGTTAGTCTCAAATTGACATCAGACTATGTGACTACCACAGGCTGCAAAGATGTGCTGAGGATCACACAGAGCAGTGGACTCAGGCTCCTCATGGATGTTTTCTCCAGAAGTGAGTCCTCTTCTCTCTCCCCTGACTTCTCCCGAGGACCCCTTGCCTCCTCTTCCCCATGGCCCCCCATCAGAGACATCTTTACCCCTTTCACCTTCAGCACTCGGCCAGGTCTGAGCCCTTCTCTGAGTGCTCCAGAACCCCCTGCCAAGAGCTCCCCACCACCATGCATAGTGGCCTTCCAGCAGGCTGGTGCCTGCCACAGAAGACATCCTCTAGCTCGAGCAAACTTTGGGGGTCCTGGCTTTGGAGTGAGGGACAGAGCTCACGAAATCATCTTTGAAATTCAGGTGGTTTCTGTTTCTCTCTCTCTCTCTCTCTCCCCCGCCCCCCCTCTCCCTCAGCCCCCCTTCCCTTCATAGCATTTTCTGACCACATGAAAGAGCCATACAGAACAAATTCTCTATTGAAAGAAGCCCTGTCTGAACCCACCGCAGACACAAGGCATGCCCAGAGGGTTGTTTGGGCATTTGCCTCTAGGTGCTATTGGGAGCCAAAAAGGTCTTTTGAAGGACAAAGCAGGACAATCACCCCCTATCAATTGAATGATTGTGTGTGACTTCTCACCGGAGGGGAAAATGGACCCATTTTGGCCCATGAAATCATGCCAGTTTTACAGCTGAAATATTTGACTGAGGAGAATAGCAGGTGAGGGACAATGGGTGTTGGAGAGGAGACAGAGGCATGAAAAAGTGTCTTTTGAACCCTAAGGACCTCCCGATGAAGAAAGTTCAAGGGGAGCATGAAAAATGATAGCCTCTTTATCAAACTCCCAATGATGTGATTTCCCCGCCAGTTTTCCCAGCAGTGAAAATCTTTTGCTCAGTGTGAAATAGGAGGTTGCCTTGTAATCACATACCAGACACAAGTTGCAGAAAATTGCCGCATTTCTTTCTTTCTTTCTTTCTTTTTTGGATTGTTATAAGGTGCTCGATATTTCTGGGGAAGTGGAGAAGTGAGTCGAAAGCTCTTTGTAATTTCTCAGTTCCTCTCCTTTCCTGGAGTTGTTTCTCTCCTGGGGGACTTAATGAGGACATGAAAGACTCCCACCCCAGTCCCACTCGATCTGTAAAAGACTCCACTTAGCTTTGCCTCGATAGCTAATCCAAGCAGGGAAGGCGACCTCCCACCAATATCATTCTGGAACACATTGGCCTGGCCAGGAGTCATGGAACCCCTGATGAGAATAAAGAGCCTTGCTACACCTGGCTGTAACTGTCCAGTTTGGAAACGTAGAATCAAGCCAAGAGTTAGCTTTGTCCCCACCAAGTCCCCTATCGAGTCAACCCTGCAAGCTTGGCCATTCCACCTTCTAGAAAGTTGATCCATCTTCTTCTCCCTTGAGCCCTGGCCACCATCCTGAGTCAGTCAACGTCTTCTCAGCCTCCCGATGCCTCCTGATCTCTCTTTCCTTCCATCTCAATTTCTTCTTTGTCCTACAGCCAATTATCTACCTAAAAGTAAGATTTTTATGATCAAAACCTTCCGCGTGAACCCTGAGATAATGTATAGTCTATAAGCCAAAAATAGCTCCTGAATTCTTCTTTCAGTCAAAGAATGTTGTTGCTGGATCTGGTTGAGTGGGCTTATCCCCAGAGTGCCAGCAGAATTAAACCCTGTCCTGGTCAGGGTCACCCTCAAATGACTCATTGTCCAGATACACTCTGTCAATCCATCTTGTAGAGACTCTTCCTCTCTTTTGAATTATCTTCAGCAATTTTACTTGTGCATGATATTAATGATGCTCTTTGATAATTGACCAGATAGCTGTTTTCCAAAGTGCTTGCCACAGAGGAGCAAGCGCAGTCAATGTTGCATCTGTTCATTGAAGCATCGCAATTGATCTTTCGTCAATTCGTGAGACTTGGGTTTTTGTTCGTGGTTTCAGTGCAACTTGGACTTCTTTCTGTTTCAGGGCCATTGGGTTTTGGTTATATGCTACCCCTGTAATGACTGAATGTCAACCAATCATTTTTGCTGCAATGACTCTATCTTCTTTGGCTGCTTCTAACCTATTTCAGTATTACCCATATAATCCTTAAATCTTTTACTTGAGTCTTGAAATTTCTTCAGTTCTTTAAGTTCAAGTAATTCTGTGTTATTACCTTCTGGTTGTCTAACTCCTTGTCTTGGCCCATTTATTTGTGTACTTGACTCTGTCTTTGTTTTTTTTTTGGGGGGGGGGCATCACTGCCCTGTGGTGGTCGTGGGAGCTACCCAGTGCTGCTCCTGAGAGCTGCCGCTGGATTTGAACCTCCAAGCCCACGGGCCACAGTCTCGCACTCAACCACTTACGCCACCGGGGCTCAGCCGACTCTGTCTTCTTAAACTGCCCTTGGAAATTTTTTCTTCAGCTCTTTTACTTTGTCATTGTTTTTTCCCCTATGCGCTTTACTACTTGATGGTTAAGAGCAGGTTTCAGAGTTTCTTCTCACATCCACTTTGGCCTCATCTTTCTTTTCTGTTTTTTGATGGCCTTTTGCTTTCTTCCTGTATGGCGTCTTTGATGTCATCTTATGCCTCATCTCGGGTCTTTCATGTTGAGTGTGTCAAGTCTGTTCTTTAGATGGTCTCTAACCTCGGACGCTCCGGTGGTGCAGGGGTCATGCGCTGGGCTGCAATCAATCTGCAGGGTCAGTAGTCTAACACCGCCAGCAACTCCTCAGGAGAAAGACTGGACCTTCTCCTTCCTGAAGACCAGGAGGGGGCGCTGTGAGTCAGTCTTGACTTGATGGCAGTGTTTGTTTTGGGGGGAATTCAGATGGAACATACTCAAGGTTGGACTTTATTGTGTACTTGTTCTCATTTTCTTCTTCAGCGCCCCACCCAGAAGCATTTTTAGGGGACTCACTGTGCTCCCTCATGTCCTAGTCTCTGCTGGCCATTGAAAGCAGGCAGTTTACCATCACCATGTCCCATCAGCTCCAATTCCCTAATAGCTGTCTATCCTTCTCTCTCTGTCCCCTTCACTTGTCACGATTACTTTCACCCTGATTACTTTCCTGAGCAGTTTCTTTCTGATGCCCACCACACCGTCTGCAGTGAACTCCCAATGAACAGAGTGACCCAAGAAGCCAGGCTCCCCATGTCATGACTTCGCAGAATTCTGCCAGGGTTTCCCATTGCTAAAGAAAAGATCTAGTCTTCTTTATGAGCCTTATATGACCCACCATACTTTTGATGCTAATATAACCATGAAATAATCATACATGGAACATTTTAGCTTCAACCTATGCCATTACTTCACCAGGGATTTTCTGTAGGGCCACCACAACCTTCTCTTTGCAAACAAGTCCTCCGGCATTTTCAGGCTTCTTTCTCTCATCAACCCACCCCAAACACATTGTCTATAATTTCCAATTTTCATTTCTTTCAACTAAGTGAGGACTTAAAGAAAACGTCTAAGTGCGGCTCTTTTTAGATGCATACAATTCTCCCCCAATCTTTTAAAGTCATCTCGTCCACACCTAATTCAACTGCAATTATTTTTAGTGATTTCCCTTTATAGAAAGAGTCCTTTCCAAAGGATTAAGCTTCGTTTTCCTGGAAACAGCGCTTTCTCTCTCCATGTACTCTTCTTCTATCGCTTTTTGTAAACTGCTAATTACAATAACAAGTTCATTGGGTCCTGGAAGGCATTCCATTCTCCCCCACGGCAGCCATGGGTGAGTCAATTAGACAGTGGTAGGAAGGCGGTTCACATTTGGGGAGCTGTGAGCATGGCCGGGGCGAGCAGGACAAGCTAGGAGAGCTGCGGGTTGGAAATGCTCCGTGGAATAGGTGCCCTTCAAACTGATCTCTATGGAACCAGTTTCCGGACTTAACCACCCCCCAAAGAAAATGCCAGAGGACTTGTTTGCAAAGAGAAGGTGCACTTGCTCTTCTAAGAGGCCTGTCTATGGTTTGCCTAAAAACTGAGCCGTGGGCATGAGTCCACTTCCATACATGAAGGGTCCCTAAGGCGTCGCAATCTCAGGGGGCCCACCTGTCTCTAGCTGAACAGCACCCCTGGTGCCTTGTGTCTTTTGTGATTTTGAGTTTTGTTTCACATTCCTCCCCCCCCCCCCCACACACACTCTATTCAGAACTTTCTCACGTGATCTCTTTTGGGGCTGGTGGTCATGGTAGACGGGCACCATCTAGTTCTTCTGGTTTCAGGATCATGACAAAAACACAAAGCCAGAACAAAGACGTTTGGGTGGTCCATCAGTCAATGAGATGACTTGTTCCCATGTGCCTTTGATTTTCATCTCTCTTCTCTCCTGCAGAAAGGAGAGACCAATCTTTGACCCTTCAATGGACACTCATGAGATTTGAAGACATCAGCTGCGACTCACTAACATAGGATGTCAGCATATCCTTCAAGGACTACATTGTGCCAGTTGACCAGAGCCTCACTGAGCTCCCAGGCCCACCTATTCTTTCCCTCAAGGTGTTAGGTTATGTCTAAGAAGTTTTCATCATGCCTTAGACAAAGACATTTTCCTAACTTCTAAGACATAGCCAATAATACTTCAGGTAGTAGTAGACATCAATTGTGCCCACACAGTCCAACCACACTTGTATTTCCTGCAATCCCACCTACTGGTCCCCCTCTTGGACCGCTTGATTATCAATAGACAACAGCCAATCTTGGGGAAACCCTCAACTGTGTATAAACACCAGTCAGACTCTAGTTACAGCTCAGGACTCAGGCTACTCTCCTTATTTTTTTAAAAAAATCATTTTATTGGGGACTCTTAGAACTCTTGTACCATTCCATATATCAGTTGTACCCAGCACATTTGTACATACATTACCATCATCATTTTCAAAACATTGTCTTTCTACTTGAGCCTTTGATATCAGCTTCTCTCTTTCCCCCTCCTCCTTACCTAACCATCCAACCTTGTGAACCCTTGGTAAATTATAAAGTATTATTATTTTCATATATTATGCTGTTTGCTGTCCCCTTTCACCCATGGGCTGCTATCTTGACCTGTGCTGAGCAACTTGGTAAAACTCCCCTTACCTGTTCTGGATCCTGCATCCAGTTTATCTCTGCCTGACCTCTGATTTGGGCAACTTGAGCCAGCAGCCTGCTGCCTGAAGTGATTTGTCAACTTCCACGGCCTTGCGAATCAACAGCCTGGTTAAGTGTGAGCGAGAAGAAGCCTCTAGATGAGCAGTTCTCAACCTGTGGGTCACGACCCCTTTGGGGGTTGTATGACCCTTTCGCAGGGGTTTCCTAAGACCATCAGAAAATATATATTTCTAGTCCCTGCTCCTCTATCTGTCTCCAGGCAGGTCTGCCCACATACAGATACAGCCACCTACGAGTACCTGGTGTGCAGACTGTTACCTATGCTACACCATGCTTCAAGACAAAATGTCATGTATTTGTCATTAGAAATAAATATTTCACAATATAAAATTACATAATTTTTATGTGATGAATCACTATGATTTCATTATTTTCAATTTGTAACAATGAAAATATATCCTGCATATCAGGTATTTATATGATGATTCATAACAGTAGCAACATTACAGTTCTGAAGTAGCAACAAAAATAATTTTATGGTTGGGGGTCATCACAGCATGAGGCATTAAAGGGTCGAGGTATTAGGGCCACTGCTCCAGACAGACATCTGAATTACAGATTTGGGACTTGCCAGCTTCCACGAACCATTTGCTGGGTGGTTTGGGGGTTCTGTGAAATGTTGCAGTGAGTTATGAAAGCCTGAGATGTTTGGGAGAAGACTGGGGGAGCAGTGGTTGTGGATATCGGGGGTAACTGAGTGGTCTGGCATTGTGGAAAAAGCTGATGCTTAGTCATCTCTAACTTCTCACTGCACTCATCTTTCTGTGAGAAGCTAATTTTGTAGCAACAAAAAAGGAAAGAAAGATGAAAAGAAGGAAATGGAAAATAAGAAAAAACTATAATCAACAAAACTAGGAGCGGGCAAGAAAAGGGAATAGTTTAAAAAAACAAGGTAAAGAAAAGAAGAAGCATAAAAGGGGGCAAGGGGAAGAAGAGTAAGAAAAGATAACAAAAGAAGGAAACAGAAAGAAAAAAAAAAGAAAATTGAAAACTGTTTAGGGGCAGAGCCCTGAGAAAACTATGGGACAGGATATCCAGTACTGACCAGCATCCTCTGCCAGTCCAGGGACAGGGAGGAGGTGGGGCACTCCATCCTAATGGAGTCTGGAGTCAGGGTATCTGATGTTGATGCCATTAGTACCATCTCAGATGGGGCTGAGGTCAGGCTTCTTGCTCTTGGAAGACGCGCTTTCATCTGAAAGAGCTTTATATCAAAGAGTAATTGTATATTAAGAAAATATTCCAGCCCAGTCCAGACCAAGTCCATGAGTTCATGAGTCCACTATTTGCCCATATGTCCTATACCAGTCTATTAATTCTTCTTCAGGCTTACAAAATACATGCAATGATGCTGAATGCAGGATGACCACAGGCCAGTAGCAATGACTACATCTTAGACTAACAGGGGTCTCCACGTGGCTCCTCCTGCTCCAGGTCCCTGACTGCCATCGACGTAGCTCCATGGGACTTGTCAACAGGAATGTCTCACAGGGAGATGAAGCAGAGTATATCTGGCTTTCAGTGAGCCATTTATCTTCTTCCTGCCTGCAAATGAGGTCACCACACTGCCACCTGATTGGCAGGCTAGACTCCACCCCTTTACAAGTTGACAGGATCCAATGGACATATGTCCACATGGGTTTGAATTCCATTCCTGGTACCACTTTTGTTAGAGTTCTCTAGAGAAGCAAAACCAGAATACTAATAATTAAATAGATAGATAGATAGATAGATATCTAACATAAGAAATAAACAGTTAACTAATCTATAAAGCTGTATGAATGATTCAGTACAACTCACTTGTGTGAGACAGCTAATGCACTGGCAGTCCTTCAAGTCTTGAGGGCTGCTGGGTGATCCTCTATAGAACAATTCAGGCTATCCGGCCACAGGCAGCAAGGCAGGTCAAAAGTCAGCCAAATGACAGGGTCTGACAGTCCTCAGCTCAAGAGATGTATATTCCATTAGTGTGGTGAAGCAGGGCTTGAAGGAACCTCAACTTACAGCGATACAGTCCATGGTTTAGGTGTCCCACGGGTAGGGTAGCTTGAAAATTGAGGCACAGGATAAGCAAGGCAGCCATCTTCAGCCTGCTCTGAAAATCCAAGAGCAAGAGACAGAAAGGTGAGCCTCACCAAGGCATTTATATCTCCTTCAATTAATCTCACATATGTTCATTGGTCATGTTGGCACAACAAACCAACCTACCACACAGGAAATTATGTAAGTGCCACAGAAGGGTAGCACTATGCTTAAGATTCCAGCCTGGGCTCAACTCTAGGGGTTGGCTGTCCCCTGCCTGACCTCAGGGGGCTGGGAGCTGCCTGTACAATGAGAGGAGGGTCAATGCCAGAGTCAGTCTGCTTGCTCATCCAGCTGATGGGGGCTGGGTGAGCCATGCTCTGAAGGAAGAGGGGTGTGATAGGAGAGGGGAGCCCTCCAGGCTGGGCCTACACACCTCCTTATCCTGACCCCGAAAGGGGTTGTGCTGGCTGTGTCCTTAACAAATCATGAGGCTGAAGCACAACCTGTGAGTTCTGAGAGGCCTTCGCAGAGGAGGCTCAAACCCAGCAGGCCAGCGGCTAGTGCTTCAGGCTGGAAGGGGGCTGTGGGAATTGATAAGCAGGCTGGGGAGTAGGGGGATGTATGACCCACCTTTGCCTCCAGATGATCTTGAGACTCCCGGCCCACCCCACCCTCACGCCCCACCCAACTTAGGTCCCAGTGCTGCTGCTCCCACTACCAATTTTACACCATTCCTCCTCAGCCACCTCTGGCAGTTCCCTAATTCCACTTCTTCAGGAAGACCGACTCCAGGGCCCTTCCAAACTCTGCCAGTCCCAGGTCTTTCTGGGGCCTGCACTGTCCCTGGCCACAGGCCTTCCTTCTCCACCCATGGTGCCGGTGCTCATTTCCCAGAGAGACACAAAGTCCATGCAATCAGACCCAAAGGCCGACAGATTCCAGCAGGGCAGCCGCACTCCAGGCTGGATGCCTCCTCCCTAAGCAGACATAGACCAGACCTTCCCCACTTTCTTTAAGAAGGAATTCCGTCCCCACCCCAACCATCATAATACATGGACTTGATACCTTCTTCTCCTCTCTTTACTGGCTCCACCTCCACCAGGCTCAGAGGGACCTCCCTCCATCCTGGCCACCCAGGACACTTGGGGAGGGTGGGCACAAAGCCCTGGGATGAGTTCAACTCATGGCTTTCATAGATAAGCTGTTCAGGGCTCAGAGAGAAGGAGAGACTAGTCTGAGAACCACAGCTAGTTGGAGACAAACTAGATGAGTCTCGACTGGATGTCCTACCATGAAACCCATCTCTCTCTCTAATCATCTATCATCATCATCATCATCATCATCATCATCAATCTGATAGCTAGCATCAAGCTAGCTATCCTCTATCATCCTCCATCTATTAAGGTCTTCTCTTGAAAGGGTGGCCTTTGCTATGTCCCACAGTGGGTAGTCCAATGGTGAGCATGCTGGGATATTTGATGAGTTCTCTGGGCTGGGGAGATAGGCACTCAGATATAGGCTGCCCCACGGAAGTGCTGTGAAGAGAAAATCTCCTTGATGTGCCCATTTCCCCCAACCATCTTCAGCATCTTGCTTGGCCTCCAGGTCAACCATCAAATTGTCTTTGTCCCCAGGGCCCCCGCAGGTGTCTACCTTGCACAGGGTCATCAGAAGGGACAGGAGTCCTGCTTTCCATCCAGATCAGGGAAACGACACCTGTGTCAGCTGCTGTCTCATGTTAGACATGCAGCTGCCTGGTTCCTTCTTCGCTCCCCTTTAGCAGCTTGGGCATGGTATCCAGTCATTTTCTTTCTCCCAAACACCCCTCTCTGAGACCCTCCACGTTCAGCACCACCCTGACAAGGCCACACTTGACCTCAGGAGAATCTGCGAGGCACAGTGATCTGTGGTGGAAAGCAGAGATGATAAACCTGATTTCTCAACTCTCTGAGAGGGGACTTGAGTGTGTGTGTGTGTGTGTGTGTGACCTGACCTGGGCCATTAGCATCTGCTTGCACCGAAACTAGAGCGTCCGAGTCACTCCTTCCAAGCGGCTGAGCCGCTGAAGGTAATAGGCACAAGTTAAGTGCTTCAGGGAATGCCCATTGCCCAAATCCAATTTTAATACCACTAATGTTGCTAAGAGCACTTGCTACCAAGAATTAGCTAATGCAAGACTGAGGGTTAGAAAATCTTTTCAGAGAGGGAAAACTGCCCGGACTTGGAGAAACTACCAACTTCCATGTTTTTCTCTCCCTCCATCCTCTCTTCCTCCTATGTCCTCCCCGCCCCCCCCCCTTTTTTT